>VOPJ01010229.1:10266-99544 GCA_014673585.1 Semibalanus balanoides
CCGTCGGTTCGAAGTTGGCTCAGACCCCCGTCGGTGCGCGGGTTAAGGTACAATGCTAAGGCAATTTTTCTATCTATTTAAGTCTGTATCTTTCCCTTTACCTTTTCTGTTTGCAAACCTTATTTGTGAGCTCAAGAATGATAGTAGCCGTTGATGGTGTTGTCCATGAAAGTATTTTGACAGCTGTTGGACAATATTTTCTGATGAAAGATGGACATTTTCTAGGTCTTCTTTAGCTTTTTCCAACTGCTTTTTCGATCTTGATAGCCGACCCTGAGACGGTTGAGGCTTCTCCTCATTCGTTCTTTTGACGCATCTTGTTTTCTTTCTTTCATGTAGGCGGGAATTAATGAGCAGGTGTGACTGGAGGTTGAGCCTGATAGAATCTATATCAAAACCTCTGGACTCTGGAGACTGATCGAACTGCACACTGCCTTGCCCATCGATCTGTGACGATGATTTGGTCGACTTGCCCAGGTCTTTTCGGCATTGGCTGCATAACATTAACCATGATGAACGTTTTAAGAAGCCGGTATGGCTTCTCAACAAAATTGTAGATGGTTTCCGAAGACACGAAAAATTCAACCGATCATGTTTTTTTAGAGGGTTTGAGCATGCCAGTGATTGTCTAACCATGATCGGAAGGAGGCATAGTGCAGTGGCGGATAAACGTGCAAGACCTATGAAGTAGGTAACCTATATGAACTCAATGCACAAACTTGTATACGTATTATATTGGCAACGTAAATTGACAAAATGCTTTCAAGAAAGTTCCTGGCCAAGAGCGTCAAATTATACTAATTTTATTGTTTTCGCTTTTCATTTCATTCATTGCATTATTAACGTAGCCTTCGGCCTGCACCAGCCATTTCGTTGCCGGTAATTTCACCTTAAAATTTACACGTTTGATGCATAGTTCAACACTGCTATACACTTAGATTACATTTTAACAACATACAATGCAACGCATACAAACACCACGCAGAAGTCATTCCGGGTTATACACATTCATTGCTAAAATGCGTCGTTCATTAAAGGTTTGGTTATCCGCAAAGGAAAATTAAAAAAAGTAGGCTTAACAATTCGGGAAACATTGTCTACCAAGGAGGTCTGTGCTAAATTGAAAATCCGTTCGCGATTTCGATTTGACAATATTGTTCAAACAGTGATCTTTGGTCCTATAAAACTGGACAGTCTGTAGCAGTAAATTGTGAGACGGTTAACTTTTCTTCGCAAGTGTCGCATCTTGGTCGGGATTAGAGAAAACCGTGTTTTCGATTTGCTTTTGTGTGATATATTGTATGTCCGAATTCTTAACCTACAAAATATTTTTTTCCATCGTGTCTTATTTCTTTTCTCGATGCTATGAGAGCCAAGCTTGTATCGGGTTTAATAGTACGCAGTGTGTGTTATCGATGACGTCAGGCCTGCCAACTGTTCTTGCCAAAATAATATTACTTTCGCCGAGATAGTAGAAGATTTGATTGAATCAAAATTAGATTGGTATATTCTGTTATAGTATCTAAGGCAAGTATTTTGCCCCTCCCCTACTGTGTCCGCCAATCTCGTTTCCTTGATACCCACAGTGACTGTGGGACCCAAATAAAAATTAATAGAAACCAGCAAGTTAAGCTCAGATGTAAGTTTACGTTGTCAACTTGTATAATTGGATGTGAAAACGGAGGAATAAAATAGATTGAACGTGCGGGCTTTAGACAATCGGAACAAATAATAACATTTAGTGTGCGAGATTGACGAACAGTTTTAAGAGCAATATATAAAGCATGAAGTTCTTTTCGCTTTTCGCTTTTTTCGCTTTTCTTCCGATTCATATCAGCCCACGTGATTTATCAACGAGTAGTATTGCCAATTTAGCAGATAGGAAGCCAAGCAAAAAACAAGAACAAGAGAAATGGTTCTTCCGATATGCTTCAAAGACTCTCTTTGATCTCAATAACATATTTATAGTTAAGAACCCATGTTTTGTATTGCACTTTATGAATAGCATTGGATGTTTTTATATATTGAATGCATTAACATTACCGAAAACAGGGGACAATCAAGCTGCCATAGGCTGTATGGACATGTGTTGTTGATTAGGCTCGTTGTTTATTTCACCATGCTTTGAAGAGTCGTTCTTTGTATTAGTTTATTTGGTGAGAACCCATGTTCTTTATTGCATTTTATTACGGAAAATTGAATGTTACTTCTAACAATTTAATGCATTAAAATTTTACCGAAAAACAGGGGGACATCAACTGCCATTAGGCTTATGAAATTGTGCTGTTGATTAGGCTCGGTCTATTTCAACGTGCTTTCTAAGATGTCGTTTCTTTTTGATTAGTTTATAGTTTGAGACCTATGTTTTTTATTGCACTTTTTTTCGGATTATTGAATGTCTTTCTGCATCGAATGCATTAAATGTGCCAAAAACAGAGGACAATCAAGTGCCGTTGGAGCCATGAAGTACGTAGTACATTAATTTATTGGGCTCAGAGCCTCTATTCCACTATTTAAAACCTCGTTTCTTTGGTTAATTTATAGTTTGAGAAACACCATGTTTTTTATTGCATTTCTATACGAAAAAATTGAATGTATTTCTACATGAATGCAATAAAATTACGGAAAAACAGGGGGACAATCAACTTTGCCATAGGGCTTATGAAATTGCGTTGTTGATTAGGCTCGGTGCCTATATCAACCATGCTTGAAGATTGTTCGTTCTTTGATTCAGTTTATGGTTGAGGAAACCCATGTTGTTTATTGCATTTTATTACGACAAAATTGAATGTACTTCTACATTTAATGCATTAAAATTCCGAAAACAGGGGACAATCAACTTTGCCATAGGCTTATGAAATGCTTGCTTGTTGATTAGGCCGGTGCTATTTCCACCATGCTCTGAAGATGTCGTTCTTGATAGTTTATAGTTGAGGAACTATGTTTTTTATTACCACTTTTTTAGCGGATATTGAATGTTCTTTTCTGCATCGAATGCATTAAATGTGCCAAAACAGAGGACAATTCAAGTGCCGTGAGCCATAGAGTTACGTCAAGTACACTTTATTGGGCTTCAGAAGCTTCTACACTATGTTTAAAGACCCGTTCTTTTGTGTTAATTTATAGTTGAAAACCCATTGTTTTTTTACTTGCATTCTATTACGGAAAAAATTGAATGTATTCTTAACATTGAATGCATTAAAATACGGGAAAACAGGGGGACAAATCAACTGCCATAGGGCTTATGGAAATCGCCGTTGTTGATTAGGCTTGGTGTATTTCACCCATGCTTTAAGATAGTCGTTCTTTTGATTAGTTTTATATTTGAAGAACCCATGTTTTTTTATTTACACTTTATTGCGCGATATGAATGTCTTTTTTTGGCATTGAATGCATTAAAATGTGCCGAAAAACAAGAGGAACAATTTCAAGTTGCCGTGAGCCATGAAGTACGTAGTACATCTTTATTGGGCTCAGAGCTCTCTCACTATTTTTAAAGATCTCGTTCTTTGATTAATTTATAGTTGAGAACAAATGTTTTTTATTGCACTTTATTACGGACATTGAATGTCTTCCTACATTGAATGCATAACAATTGCCGAAAACAGAGGACAATAAAGTGTCATGCTGTTTTCAATTGTGTAGTTGATAAAGCTCAGTGCCTTGTCTTGTTGGAATGCTGCTATTTCCATTTCCTATAATATGTCATAGTATACTTGTTACTATTTTATCTATTAAACATACAAATATAATGAAAAGGTAATGTTTATTGTATCTGGCTCTAGTATACCGTAACTGTCAGCCGAAGACGACTTGTTAAAAGCATAAATCTGCTGGTCTAAAATACTGTAAACGTCATTAATCGTCAATACATTTGTTTTATTTTGCGCGAAAGGAAAACTTCTTTCCAGGAGAAAATGCATTACACGGAAAAATCGAAGTGTCTTCACTTGTTATTTATTACACTATGGTTGTATTTATGAAGGGAGTGGGCGCTGGGGCCAGCCTAGGAGAGTCTCTGCCAGATACTTTCGTTTTTTTCGTTTTCTATTTTCCTTATTTGCGTAAGTAATTACAAAACTCGTGTCATGCTATGAAGCGGCGCGAAATTTTCGCGATTTTCACTGTGAATAGCTGGATTTTGACTGAAAATAAAATTTGTACGATATATTGTTGGTGTTTTTTGGGGGAAGACATGTTGCCCCCACCCTCCAAGGCTGTTGGGGGGCATGGCCTGGTTGCCCCCCTGGATCCGCTAGTGGTCGGGTCGTCAGATAATCCCATTCTATCTAGTGTTAATTTATTTTGCTAAGGGGGAATGGCCCCCGTGCCCCCCCCCCCTCGGCTACGTCCGAGTGTATCCCTCGGTCTAAAATGCATGCAGATATTGGATCCCAGCGGATCTCTATGTGTAAAATACATGAAGATCTGTGATACTTTTGGATCCCTCGGCATAAAATGCCTCAGAGATAAAGATCACAGTAGATCTCTAATTTAAAACCGGCCTTAGATCTTGAAACATAAGATACATGATCTGACATCAAAATGTGTGGTCTCTATTTTGCGTAGCAGGATGTACTATGTAGATAATTAGCAGGTATACAATTAGCAATTAATTTTCCAATATGATGCAAATTAGCAAGAAGTAGGTACCTACCAGCGTGCCTGGATCCCGAAGTTGGATCTGGGATCCCAGTGGGCAGGATCTGGGATCTTTGTGAATTCCTTGGCTTTTTGTGTACCTGGATCGTGGTGTCCCAGGTGGATCCCGGGACACAAGCCACAAAGATCCAGATCTCAGCTGGATCCCGGATCCAGGCACATGTCTGCATACTACATAGTACATACGCAAAATAGAGACCACACATTTTGATGTCAGTCCCTGAGTCTTGTGTTTCAAGATCTGAGGCTCGTTTAAGTTATATAAATCCACTGTGATCCCAGATCCTGAAGCATTTTACGCCGAGAGATCCAGGAGGATCCCAGATCTTCATGCATTTATGCTAAGGGATCTACTGGGATCCGAGATCCAACTTCGAGATCCAGGCACAAGTTTGTTACTTATTCATATTGGTTTTGGCAAATCCTTCATCGGAGTATGAGTATGAAAAAGATCCTGAATAGCGCCAGAGGTGATCGGTGCCATCCGTACAGCAGACTTGTGTCTGGATCCCGAAGCTGGATCTGGGATCCCAGTGGATCCCTCGGCATGAAATATATCAGGATCTGGGATCTTTATGGATCCCTCTTCTTATTGTGTACCTGTATCTGGTGTCCCTTGTGTATTCCGGGACACAGAACAGAGATACGGATTTCAGCTGGATCCCGGGATCCAGGCACATGTCTGCCGCACAGCATAAGCGCTGGTTCCAGCTCGCTGACGCCCCGACACAGTGCGCTGGTGACGGGATTTAGGTGGTGCTGTAGGACATCCGGGCGACACAGGATGCACGCCTCATCTCCAGCCAAGGACAGGCCGGTGCTGCCGCCGCCGCCCGGTTCCCTCTCTGTGAGGGATTACCCATCAGTGACGGCGGCAGTGGCGGCATGGTACTCTGTCACGGCTATCGACGATTCGTGCTGCTCAGAAAGGAGTAGGGAGCGGTGAGCGGTAGTCGGGAGCTGTGAGCGGTGAGCGGTGAGCGGTGAGCGGTGAGCGGTGAGCGGTGAGCGGTGAGCAGGAGCGGGAGCCTGGAGCCGCCCCCGGGTACCGGCTCCGCCCGCTCGTGCCTGGCTGGTTGAATGAATGGATTTCCGCGGGCTGGGCGGGCCGGCAGACCGGTATCCGGTATGTGACGCTGCGCCGGGCTCGTTACCATTGCCGCCCCTCCCCCGCTGTCTCGCCCTGTTCACGTCCTGTTCACGTCCTGTTCACGTCGTCCTGTTCACGTCCTGTTTACGTCCTGTCCACGTCCTGTTTACGTCCTGTTCACGTCCTGTTCACTTCGTCCTGTTTACGTCGTCCTGTTCATGTCGTCCTGTTCACGTCGTCCTGTTCACGTCGTCCTGTTCACGTCGTCCTGTTCACGTCGTCCTGTTCACGTCCTGTTCACGTCCTGTTCACGTCCTGTTCACGTCCTGTTTACGTGCTGTTCACGTCCTGCTCTGTTTACGTGTAGCGCGTGGGTGGCGAGTGGCGACTGGACCGCGGCCACTGTGTGAGCTCAATACACCCGTGTCGGGTGTATAGCATAGCACGACCACGACGTGCTATGCTATACGTCCATTATGCAGTGCGCGACCGGGGTGGTGCGGTGGTGGCTGGCCTGCTGGGGCTAGCTCGCACTGGCCGGCGGGCACGGCGCGGCGCGGCATGTTAGTGGACGCTGCGGCCGTAGCTGCCTAGGGGAGTAGAGTGCCGCGGAGTTGTACGGCTACCTCAGTCACATTAGTCCCGCCGCGGCGTCGTGTGCTGGAACGTTATTAGCTGAGAGGAGGGAGGCAGGCGAGCGCTGCCAATGCCGCGCGTATTGGTGGTGCTGGCGATGGGGAGGAAATGTCGATAGTGTAATGGGATTGTGCCGGCTGTACTGATAGACTGTCATGTAACTGTGTCAGTGCAACCATAGTCCCATATATAGTTGTATGGCTAAGGGTCGCGCTCTCTCTTTGTTATTGTTGTATTCTCATTTTCTTAGCTCACTGAAGTAAGGAGGTAGACATAAATACAAACAGCCGTGAGTATTTAGCACGGCACAGTACCGCCCTCATCAGCTGACGACAGCCGGTGTCGTGAGCCGTCGGTGCGCCTTGCACTAAAACAGACCTGCGGCGGTCTAGATCACAAGCTGTTTACTCAGAGCTGAGAGGTCTTTATTTCCATTCACAACAAACACGGCGACACATTTGATCCAGGCCTAAATGAGATTGCGATTGAGCGGCTCCTGGCTCAACTGCTCTTTTCTAAGCGACTTTTCGTCTCCCTGCTCAATTCAGCAACATCTGTCTGGTCAGATGCGTCGCCTGTGTGGGGGACAGGCGACAGAGCGCTCTCGCCCCTCTCGCGTCTCTGTCTGGTCAGATGCGTCGCCTGTGTGGGGGACAGGCGACAGAGCGCTCTCGCCCCTCTCGCGTCTCTGTCACTTTGTCATCACGCTCTAGTCAGATCCTGTGCGGAAGCTAAGCTTGGTGATCCGATTAATGATTCCGTCTTCGTGGGGGGGGGGGATCCGGCAGGATACGAGGTCGCCTAAGGACAGTCTTGGCCAGTCAGCCTTATACAGATAGCCGCCCCGTCCCCGTCTTCGCTCCCGCCGTCGCCGCCGCCCCCACCGCCAGCCCCGCCCTCGCCCACGCCGGACTGCCGCCGCCTCACCGCCACCGCCCTCGCCCCGCCGCCCCCGCCGGGCTGCCGTCGCCCTAACCTCCTCGGAGTCCTTACCCTGCTAGGACGGACGGCAGGCGCTGCTGATGATCACTTTGTGGGCAGCCAACACGGGAGACTCGCGTGCCGCCAGTTATACCGCAGAGCTGCACTGATGCCACCTGCGTCCCATTACCTGATCTAACCAGTCACGCCCTCACTCTGACTCACAGTCTGCTTCGTCTCATTGATTTCCCTGCAGTTTGGCTCGTGGTCCTCTCAGGTGGTATCAGCTGCGTGGTGCCCTCAGGTGGTATCAGCTGCGTGGTCCTCTCAGGTGGTATCAGCTGCGGTCGGTCCTTGTGGTCGGGGACCTGCGGAACAGACCGTGTGGCTGGCTCGTCCGTCCCGTGCCGCGCACCATCTCCGCTCCGTGGCGCTGCGGCACGCACGTGCGTCGTATTAATAGCACCGCCACCGCCGCCACCGCCCCGCTGCACCGCCCCGCTGCACCGCCGTGCCACCGCCCGCCCCGACACCGCTCTGACATCGCTTCTGCTTCGCTCCATGGAGTGCGCCGAGACACGAATAAAAACAGCACACACGGAAGCTATTTTTACCCTCGGCTGCAGAGGGCTGAAGGTCGTCGGAGAACAGTCGGACACATCCTGTTTGATGTTTTGGGAAACACGAACCGAAAAGTTTACGATAGTTTGTGCCAGGTTGTTAGATGTTTCCTTAAAAGGCTGTGGGGCTTCTGCGGCTACGAGTGAAAAGTTAGCAGCCGATTTAAGACATTCGACACATTCGATACATTCGCATGTATATGCAGTGACAAGCCTGAATTGAGACATTCGACACATTGGATGCATTCATTAAAATGGTCTTGTTCGCAGCCGATTAGAGATATTCCATACATTCAATACATGGCGCCGAAACGTCACTTTTCCCAGGCGACTCGAGAGACTAGACACATTCGATACATTCGCAAAATGTGTTAAGTTTGTGGCTGGTTTGAGACATTCGTTAAATTGCATTCAACATATTTCTAGTCGGTTGTGAACAATACCATTTTGACGAATGTATCGAGGCTGGCCTGGCGGTTTCGGCAGCTGTAGCGGTACGACTTGGTGTCGTGCGATGACTCCGGGAGGGAGGGTAAGGGAGGCCAACAGACGCCGAACGGCACGGTTCGGCTCATATGACGGCCGTCGCGGCCGGCCAATTATTGTCATATATTGCCGTATATGGCACTGGTGGTAGGGTTCTGCTAAGGTACTCGAAGTCGAAAGCATTGTTTCAGATGCAGAAGCAGCTGCACTTCAGGAGGTTCGGCTGAGCCGGCTCAGCTGTGACTCAGCCGATAGTATCTGTTGTCTTTTCAGATAGCAGGGTGTGGTGTGAAGTCCGTCTATTGTGTTGTTTGTCACCGTGGCGCAGCATCACTGCCGTGATCGCCACCAGTGATGACCGCCGTCAGTGACAACCGCCACCAGTGACGGCCACCGTCAGTGACGACCGCCGTCAGTGCCGGTCACCGTCAGTGGCAGTCGCCGTCAGTGACGCACTGACGACTGACGGACTGGTCGGCGAGGGAGGGCGTCACGCACTGCCAGATAACGGCCCGTGGCGGCGGCTGCTGCTGCTGCTGCCTATCTGGGGCCCTCTCATCTGCTGCCGGAGAAGAGGCGGCTTCAGACTTGCTGAGTTGGACTTTGTTGACTTATCTGACGTCTTTGTCTTCCGCTGCTGACACGCTTTTCACATCGCAGGTTATAGTTTCTGTAGATGTTTTGCCTGTCGAGACTTGCTGTGCGACCGCTCTGAGCTGGAAGCTCGGGTCGCGCAAGGTTGCGGTATAGGTCATCATTGCATGCCCTGTCACGTGCGGGCTCGTGTCGCGGTCACCCCCCCCTCCCCCTGCGCCAGGTGTGGTGACGTGGGTGACGTCCGCGACAAGCCCGATAGCACGGCGTCTGATAGCAGTGGAATTCAGTGGCGGCTGGGCGCAGTACCGCGCCGCGCCCCGCAGGGTGGAGTGGAGCATGTGACGCGCGCGGCTCGACCTGACCTGACCTGACCTGATCTCATCCTACCCGCTCCGAACTAGACCCGACCTGACCCGTGTCGTACAGTGGTCAGCGGTTCACTTCCGGCTGAGCCATGGTGGTCACCATCAAATACAACCCGAGCACCGTGGGAATCCAGGTGGGTCTGCTCTCCGCTGACGTGCTGTCGTGACGGCGGATTAGGCCTGTGTGGACCGGACAGGCGTGGGTGTGTATTGTGTATGCTGTGTGTTGTTTCAAGCCCGTGGAGCTGCACTGTGGGTACTACCTACGAGCGTAGATTTGTCCCACTGGTTTACCGAACGCTTCCGGGAGAGAGCAGACTACTGTCGTACCAAGTCCTTTGTCCTTTGAACTGAAGCAGGAAGGACAAGTTGACGAACGCATAACGCCATGTGGTGTAAGAAAACACGCCTAATCCTCTTAGCGAAACTGCTTTCGAAGAATAGCGGTCCTCAGTGACCTTTGTATACAAATCCTCTTCGCGTTGAATTACATGGGAGAGCATTAGGCGTTCGTTGGCCTGTCTGCTTTGCTCTATGCTTGTGCTCGGGCTGCCTGATCGACGTCAGACATTGACGTCAGTCGACCTGACCAGGACACGCGTCAGCCCGGCTCGTCAGACCAGCGAGTGCCGGAGGGCAGCCCGGCCGCAGCCTATCTGTCAGAGTTCGTCTGTCCCGCCCCGACCGCCAGTATGTCCGACCTGGGGTCAGCGGTCGGTCTTTGGTCGGTTGGTGGTTGGTCTTTGGTCCGATCTTTGGTCGGCTTGGTGGTCGGCGGTGGGTCGGTGGTCGACTGGACTGCAGTGCCCCGATCGGGGCACGAGACAGTGAGCAGAACCGAAATACAACAGCTCAGCGCATCGAGCGTCGCGAACCCTGCGAAGGGTGATCTCAAAGGCGTACCTACTGGTCTCAGCCGCGCGACTGTCGATCGTCCCAACTCGGACGCACAGCACGGCAAGCCCGTCTGGCGCTTCAATCGCTCGGCCGTGCAACACTGCCTCCTCTGAGGCGCCGCTCCCAGTCATGCCCCCGCCGTCTGGTCGGCCCACGCGTCTGCCCGAGCTGGCGACGTACGTCTGGCGCCCGCTGTCAGGCTGAACAGGCCGTCTGCGGCCCGCCGTCTAGCCGGCCCAGCCGTCTGCCGACCCACCGTCTGGGCGCCCGCCGTCTGGCAGCCCGCTGGATGCTCAGTACACGATCTGAGCCCAGGGCCCGCATTCTGGCGCCCACATCCGTACTTGCCGCCCGCTGCTCCTGGCGCCCACCGCTCCTGCGCCCGCCCGTCTGGTGACGCCCGGCATGTGTGACGCGGCACAGCCGTCTGGCGCCCGCCGTCTGCCGCCCACCGTCTGCCGCCCGGCTGTCTGGCGCCACCGTCTGCCGCCCCGCACCGTTGGTGACGCGGCTGTGTGACGCCGGCTCTGGTGTCTGGTCCCCTGTTCCAGAGAGCTGATCAGCCGGCGCGGCGGCAGAGAGCGGCGCGCGAGCAGGTCTCCTAGCAGCGAGCACAGCCACAGGTGGCCGCCTGGCACTGTCATGCCTCTGCCGCCACCCCAATACACACCCCCCAGGCCCGCCCTCGCTAGCCACGGGGTCGGGCGTGCCTCTGATTGACTAATACGCAGCGGCCTGCGTGTTGGGCTGGCCTGACCGGTTCAGACACAGGACCACTCCACCCGCACAAGCCTGCAAGGACCACTCCACCAGTGCTGCCTGCGTGACGTCAGTTATGCGTCATGTGCGGGGTAGCGCATCACAGCGCTCACGTGGTTTGGCGCTCGGCAGCGGCGGAAGTTCGACGGAACTACGCCTTTAGAGTTCAGACGGGAGTTTGCTGGGCTTATGCCTTCAGACACAGATTCGGCGGAGCCCCACGTTTAGGAAGTTTGGTGGATCGGCGCCAGTTGCGGACGCCATCACTTCGAACCTGCTACAAATGTTTGTAGTTTGGTCCGAGCGACAGGTCGTTCGCGGATTTCAAATAAACTGCCAACTCAGCACTCCCCGAAGAGGCAGGCGCTGACACCTTGTGGCTTTTATTTCGAAGCCAGACGAAATACGGTTTACGGACAGTTTGATCTAATGGTTTAAGCACGAAGGCAATTTGATAGGCGTAAATGTAGGCAGATAAGCCGAGATCCGACAATTATAAATGTCCTGTTCGTCGGTAAACTATTTTGTATTCGTTTGAAGTCTCTCAGTCTGATAATTGGAATGTCAGATGCGGCTGGGATCTGTGTGTTTTAACTATTCTCAGTGAGCGCTCTGGTGTGCGATGGTCACTGCACTGACTGGAGACGGACTTAGGCGAGGAATGGGTGCCGGGCTGGGCCGAGTCTATAGGAGACGGCCGACAGACTGATTATACGAGGCACAGGGCCGGTCTGGACACGACACGCTGAGCCAGCACTCTGAATTCCCGCACCTCCCCCCGCCGCACTGCCAATTAGCCAGATAGTGCGCTGATAGCGCGGAGGCGTGCTATCTATCATGTCTGCTCCGCCTGCTTACTTACCAGCGATTGAGTTAGGGTACCTAGGCAGGGGGCACAGGGGGGCATGTGCCCCCCTCTCCATTAGGCCGACCCCCACACTAAACAATTATCGGCGACGTCCCTGTTTGCGACTATTTAGGGGCCCTGCAAAATATAGTGGCCTAAATCGAGGAGATACCTTTTCGCGCCATTTGTGTCGGGGTTTTGCCGAGGGGTCCCCTGGGGATGCCGTGCCCCTTGTCGATGGTCTGGCTGCACCCCTGTACCTAGGTCACTATCGGGCGAGGCCTACTCAGAGCCCACACGCACAGAGCAAATGTCTGCGACAGCTGGTTTCGATTGATAATGTACACCGCCGGTGTACCTGCATCGTCTCCGCTCGCCTGAGCATTACTACATCTAACAGGAGATTGGTGTTCCACAGAGAGTTTGTCCCCAAAGAACATTATCCACGTCGCAAAAATCGGACTAACAACGCATTGAGGCTTCCTGCATGGTGCAGTCCTATCTCCACCTGATCATCATGTCCGCACTTTCTGAAAATCGATCAGCTTACGACACTATGCCAGAGAATGGGCGGTGACAACTGTCGGTCGGCCGGCGTCTGCAGCGTGCCGTGCCGTGTATGAATCGCTCCTCTCAGAGCCGTCCGTTGTCGGCCTCTGTCGGTGGCGATGGTCACGTGATGGTCACGTGGCGATGGTCACGTGAGCGGCGTCTTCAGGCCGAGTGCGTGCCGCCGTCCATGTCGGTAATTTTCTCCCGTCTCCGCCCGCACGCCACAGGAAGTAATAAGTGGCCGAGAGCTGCGGGCTGAGCCGGGCCAGTGGTGCCCGGTCGATGTCGGTAATGTTGTGCAGACGAGACACCATACAGGCTAAGGAGGGGCTGTCTGGGGCAGGCTAGACCATGGTAGAGCTGCCGTGACCTGGACTGACCTGACCTGATCCGATATCAGTCCAGACCAGACCTGGGCTGATGTGACCCTCGTAGAACGAAGACAGATGACTATTTCCAGTGTGATTACAGCAGGATGTTGAATAGATTACGGCGATTTTGACTGAGTCGGCTTTGTTTAAGTCTTGCAGAACTGCGCTAGGTGGCCGCTGACCAGGCAGCGGCACCAGCCTGTCGAGTCTATGTATGGGCGTGCCGTTGCATATCTGCCCGGCCAGCCGTGTCGTCCGCGCCTGTCTCTGGTCTCTGCCCTGGTCCTGGCTCGTCTCAGGGGCAATTTGAGCGCGCGACCGGACAGCGCTGGTGGACGTATCCGGCAGGCCGTGTCCTCAGCTAGTGGGCGTGTCTGGATTGCCGGCTGTGTCAGCGGGGAGCAGCCGCCTGTACCGGCCCTGCGGCTCGGGTCGGTGCGGCCCGCGGCGGCCGACTATTTCGGGAGCGACCGACTCGACTGCTGCCTGCCCCGATCCCCACCGGCAGGCCGGGCATTGCGACGCGAGCGGCGCCATGGGGCGGCCTCTGCCGGGAGGCAGGGAGAGGGAGGAGGGTGGGAGAGGGAGGAGGCAAGGAGAGGAGGCAGGGAGAGGGATGAGGAACGGAGAGGGAGGAGGGTGGGAGAGGTGGGGTGGTGTAAAGTTATGTTGTCACTGAGAGCGTGGTGGACGACCGGCTGCCTCGTGCGTTGGATGGAACTGCGAGGGACGGACGCTGGGCAGATCATTCAGTGGGAGGTATTGGGAGAGGCGGCATGGCACGACACTGCGAGGACGGAACGGGACGGCCGGGACAGAACAGGGTGGTACGGGACGTCACGACACGGGGTGGGACACAGCGTGACGGGGCGGCACAGCGTGTAACGGGCCGTAACGTGACGGTTCTGGGTCTCTGAATGGTGACGCTGTCAGGTGCGGCGGCTGCTGCGGTGCGGCGGCGGCGGTGGCTTCCGTGGTGGCGGCGGTCGTGGCGGCGGTGGTGGGGTGTTTTGTGGTGTCGCGTCTGGATCCGCTTACTGAATGACCCGGCCAAGGCCGCATGCCCGTCTGTCTCTGACGGCAGTGGCGTCACGGCATTCACGACTGAGGTGGTATTGATCGCCGGCGGCGTCCAGACCGGGCGGCTGACTGCCTCTGCCACGGGCCGGAGAGGCGGCGCCGTCCAGGCTCTGCCTCTGCCGCGGGAGAGCGGAGAGCCGACCAGCCGGCCGACCCACTGCCGCCAGACGCCAGACGCTGCTCTGTCCGGCTCACTGGGGCAGGCACAGCTGACCAGACATGTGCATGGATCTGAAAGTAGGATCTATGATCCCAGAGGATCTCTCGACAAAACACAATGCTGGATTTTTGATCCCACTGGATCCCACGACAATTTACTATAGTGGATCTTGGTTCCCAGTGGATCTTTCGATTAAATTTTGCAACGGATCTTGGATCCCACAGGATCCCATTATAAGTAATGAAAATGGATCTATGATCACAACGGATCTCGGATCCGATAGGATCCGACTTGCATATTATGCCATAATTATAGTATGTATTGACAAAATATAACTAAAAGGCATGCACCCATGCTAAGTTGCATTAACAACGAATGAAAAAGAGGGACCAATTACTTTTTAAAATGGTTCCGAAAATATACATATGTATAATGGCGGATCTGGGATCCCAGGTGGATCGCCAATGCAAAATGGTGCCTGCCAGATCTCGGAATCCAGGCGGATCCGTCGACAAATATCGAAAGACGGATCTATGATCCAGTGGATCATCGAAATTTGTGAAGATCGGTGGATTCTCATAGATGACCCAAGAATGGAATCACCGGCCAGATCCCACAGATCAGAATCCCGAGATCCTTTTAGTGCGATCCGATGCACATGTCTGCAGACTGGGAACCGCCATGCCGAGATAGGAATTTACACTTCGGTGCAAGCGACACAGGGAGCATAACCCAATTATATAACTTAGACAGTGTGCAACTCTCAAAGAATACACTGATTTTTGATGTGTACCAGTGTATATGACCAATATGGTGAGGTGATTGATCATCACAAAACCGTGAGTTCTTCTAAGTTCAACATATGTGCCAAGAATCAGGGTAGGTTATGGAACTCTCTACGAATATTCCTGCCCAGCCCACCCCTAACAATTTGACGTTGTCGCTTACGTGTGACAAAGGTTGCAACACACTACACAACCGTTGTGACAAATAGTCAATCCGTTTCACGCGATGGATATTGTGACGCGAAAATGTTCTCACAGAACATTGTTCAGAAAGTGTTTTACAAAAATGTTTTGCGCTGGTAAGCCGCTTTTCTCACGCATGGGACCTAAGTTTGGCGAAAAAAACTCGCCCTACGGTCCATACGGCGGGGTAAAAACATTTATCACAAATTAGCCCATCGCTGAAAATATGCTCAATTTAGATAATTGTACCACATTGCGCAGCTGTTCTTCCCAAGCCTTAGCTAAGAGACACAACGAGTTGTAGGACAGTCAGACGCAGAGTCGTCACTAGGATAGCAGTTGTAGCCTGAGCTCACGTCTAAAGCGCACCGTTTAGACAACTTTTTATTCACAACATTCACGACGTTGTCGCAACGTTGTTAAAACGTAAAATTCCAACTTGATTTTTCCTAACGTTGTTACAACGGCATCTGTTACCTGGGTACCCACACAAGATGCCGAGAGATATGTCGTGGGGCCACAATCGCTCCATGTGAAGCCTGACAGCGACAATGTGTTAGACTGTGAGCTCAGTTTTGGTTTGGGCACGACCTGCAAAATTATGTCGCGTATCATACGTAGGGGTTATATTTCACACAATACAAATGAATGTTTTATTTCACAAGCTGACTGGAGGTCGTGATGCCTAATCCATCGGGTTGATAGCGGCTGCGTCTCCGGCTACAAGTGTCCTGCCGCGGCTGCCGATCAATTAAATGGGCCGGCTCTCTGGTCTGTGTCCTGCCGTGGCTGCCGAATGGGCCGGCTCTCTGGCAGAGTGTAGCACGCTCCTTTGCCCTCAATTGATGGCCGGCGCTCCGGCGATGGTCGTTGGCTGAGAAGCTATAAGCCAGCTCATCACTGCAGCAAAGTGAGAGGTGCTTCTGAGCACGGTTTCCGTAGTAGGGCTGTTGATAGCATTGTATTGTTATTATTTGACGCTGTCGCTGTCGTATTGATTGCACTATTTGGGGACGCAGACGAAATGCGCTTATGATGTATAACAATATATGGCGTCATAAATAACTTTCCCTCGTCAGGAGCCGAGTGATTTACATCGTGTTGTGGCCAGTCAGCGAGGCCACTGAGACCTCCCTGAACGAGCACTCGGGTAAAAAAGGTGAAAGTATCGCCAGCTTTACACTGCTGATGCGGCTGCTCTCTCGCCCTCTGTTGTCCGCAATCATCGAACCATTCATTGTTTCTCTTTACCAATCGTTATCGACATGCGCCTATCGTCAGTCCGTTTCACATTGAGCGTGTTGTAGTTGCAGGTGTAAATATTTGCCTAACGTGCCGCTGGGTCGGTTTCACCACTTTCCTGCGCCGCTCACCACAAGCCCTGCACCCTACCGCCCGGCCCCGACACCACACCGGATGTTCAGTATTGACGGTAACGACTGCCGATTACCCGGCCGGCACGCGTCCCCTCCCTCCGCACCTCCCCTCCCCCTGTCTACCCTGCCTTTCCGCTCTGCCCCTGGCATTGGGTCAATAGTGTAATCACCGCCCGGCCGGCGTCTGGCGGGGAGGGGTGCCGCCCCCGGCCCTCGTGATAATGAGTGTGTCGCACCGTGACCATCTGTCCACGTGCCCACTGGTCAAAAGTCGATCCGGGGCTTGTGGCTGGTGGCCCGTGACTTGTGGGTGGTCCGTGGCTTGTTGGTGGCCCGTGGTTCGTGGCTCGTGCTCCGTGGTCCGTGGTCCGTAGCTGGCCACTCGTCGTGTCCTCTGGCTCGTGTCTCGAAGCTCGTGCGCTTATTGCTTGTGGCCCTTGGTTCGTGACGGCACAAAAGTCGGGTCCGTGCTCCACGACAGCTTTGGGCACGTAGTTCTCACCGCATCGTGTTTGGAGAATGGGCGCTGTGAAGCGATGCGACCACCAACCGTTTTCTATCAACGGCGCTGTTTTGCTGGTTCCATTGCCGCGCGGTGGGTATATTCAGAGTCGTGTCGTCGCTGTATTGTTACCGTTCGTCGACGGTGGCGAGTCACTGTGGACGTGGAGTGCCTCGGCGGCACGGCGGGGCCCCGAGAGAGACTTCCTGCACCACTGTGCGAGAAAGTGGTGCGACGCCGCTCCTCACCGCCGCTGGCAAGTGGCCTTTAATTCATCTCTCCACCCTTATTGAGAGAGATTGAAAGCATAAGAGATTGGCTGAGAATTGAGAGAGATTTTCCGTCAGTCACTCGGAGTGGAGCGGAGTTTGGGTCTGCTCGGTCCCCGGTCCCTCTACGCGATGATAAGTCGGATGCTCTCTGTTCCCTCTAGCCGCTGGGACGGACCTTGCGGGGCATGCCAGGGATGCCATCTAATCAAAGCTGCGTCTCGCTGCGTGGCGCGACCTGTATCAGTTATTCATTGGGAGGCGTCGGCCGTGCCGGCGCGGCAGCTAGCGGCAGCGGCAGCGGCTTCCACCTGGAGCAGAACAGCGCTTGTCTACTGCCGAGACTCCACTGCGGGGCCCCAGCGGCCCTGAGCCGCCGGCTGGGGCTCTCAAACCAGCGCTACGGCAGCGTGTTTTGCACGGCAGGTGCTGAGCGGATTACACTAGCGGCAACAGACACGAGTCAGCGCTATGGATAGGCGGTGCAGTGGTTATCACTGCGGCTGGGGAGCCCGCTCACGTCACCGGCGCCGGCTGCAGAGCGGACAGTTTGAGGACCCCTGACGACGTACCGGCCTCTGCTGAAAGGCAGGCGGCAGTGGGACGGGTGAGACGGAGGCCGTCCACCAGCTGAGATTCAGTTGAATTTGAAAACGGCCGGCGCGAGGCTGGTGGGCGCTGAGGCTATTGTGTAGTGGCCGTTGTGGAGCCTGGTGCTGTTCGGTGACGTTCGGTGACACTCGGTGACGCTCGGTGACGCTCGGTGACGCTCGGTGACGCGGCGGAGGGCCGTGTGTCGGTGGAGATCATCGGTGGTGCCCCAGTGGCAAGGCTCCGAACAGCTCCGACATGTCGGGAGTTCATGTAGGTAGCCGATGACTTCCCCATCCACCCACCCCCACTCACGCGCTGTCGACCGGGGCTGACCCAGTGCTGTATATGTTAGATAAAGCTGACCGACTGACGACCGGGTCGAGTCGGGACGGGATGGCAGCGTCGCTCAGCCGTGGACATTGTCCCCGGGATCACAATGGCATGGCGTGTGGCCGAGACCCGCCCGTCCGTTTGTCTAAGCTCAGTCACTGCACGCAGGGGTAGGCAGGCTGGGGGTGGACCCGGGTATTGTAATTCGATGTGTAGCCGGTACCGAGTGCCGACACGGGCGCGAGATGCCGTCCCAGGCTCCAGTTTGGTATGCCGTTCCTGGCCGCTCGCTGTGGGCGGTGAAAGGTGAGTGGGCGGGGCGTGTGCCCGGGCCACACCACCACCCATCAGCTGATCAACGGGCTGGGCACGCTGGGGGAGCTGAAAGGAGTGTGATGGATGGAATCCACCGAAAATGGATGAAATCCTTCAATCCGATATGGATGAATGCCTAGATGGCACTTGGTTCAGTTCAGAGAGTGATAATTCTCTTCATGAATTATCTCATATGAGTCCGATTCAGTTCGAATCCATAACGGTCTCCAAAATTAAGCTATGCTGACGAAATAGGGTTGATGATGGGCAAAAGCGACTTAAAATGTCAACAAACACAAATTGTCTAGCGTCTTATGCACAGTGCAGCAAACCTCAGCCATTTGATCCTGTCGGATCAGCGCCTCGTTGTATGTGTACTGTTCATTCCAGCTAGATGATGCAGTGCACCATTCATTTGGTGATGCTGAGCCGCCAGATGGAATGTCGATCCTGCTGGCTGCATCAGTTATGTAGGCCTGCCTGTGCCCGGTAGACTTCTTTACGGAATTTGAATTACTTTACGAGAGTGGGGAATGAAAATGCATGGAAACGAGAGATGCTTCTAATGAGATATGGAAAGCGCGCCGTGGTCTGGTGACGACTTGTTATCAAACCCCTGTAGTTCAATAACGGCGTACAATCTGAAATTAATCAAATGTCTAAAACGAAGTTAGTGGTAATTAGGCGTTCCCCATTTTCCAATGTTGGGATGGGATTTGTGTGTTAATAATCGTGTCCCGTGAACACCTCTGGTGCTCAGTGACCCCACTCGGCTGGACCGTTACTCAGTGACCCCACTCGGTTGGACCGGCAGGACAGATTCCGTCAGCACGTGTCATCACCGCCAGACTGACAGGTTACTCAGTGACCCCACTCGGTTGGACCAGCAGGACAGACTCCGTCAGCACGTGTCATCACCGCCAGACTGACGGGTTACTCAGTGACCCCACTCGGTTGGACCGGCAGGACAGAGTCCGTCAGCACGTGTCATCACCGCCAGACTGACAGGTTACTCAGTGACCCCACTCGGTTGGACCGGGAGGACAGACTCCGTCAGCGCTGTCCATCCACGCCAGACTGACAGGTTAACTCAGTGACTCCACTCGTTGGGACCGGCAGGACCAGACTCGTCAGCGCGTGTCGTCACCGCCAGACTGACAGGTACTCAGTGACCCCACTTCGGGTTTGGCCGGGAGGGACAGGACTCGTCAGCGCGTGATCATTACCGCCAGACTGATCAGGTTACTCAGTGACCCCACTCGGTTGGACCGGCAGGACAGACTCCGTCAGCGCGTGTCATACCGCCAGACTGACGGTTACTCCAGTGACCCCACTCGGTTGGACCGGAGGACAGACTCCTCAGCTCTGTCATCACCGACCAGACTGACAGGTTACTCAGTGACCGCCACTCGTTGTACCGGCCAGGACAGACTCCGTCAGCGCGTGTCATCACCGCCAGAACTGCCAGACTGAACAGGTTATCAGTGACCCCACTCGTTGGACCGGCAGGAACAGACTTCCGTCAGCGGCGTGTGTCATCACGCCAGACTGACAGGTTACTCAGTGACCCCACTCGGTTGGACCGGCAGGACAGACTCCGTCAGCACGTGTCATCACCGCCAGGCTGACAGGTTACTCAGTGACCCCCACTCGGTTGGACCGGCAGGACAGATTCCGTCAGCACGTGTCATCACCGCCAGGCTGACAGGTTACTCAGTGACCCCACTCGGTTGGACCGGTAGAGGACAGACTCCCGTCAGCGCGTGTCATCACCGCCCAGACTGACAGGTTACTCAGTGACCCCACTCGGTATGGACCGGCAGGACAGACTTCCGTCAGCACGTGTCATCACCGCCAGGCTGACAGGTTACTCAGTGACCCCACTCGGTTGGACCGGCAGGACAGACTCCGTCAGCGTGTGTCATCACCGCCAGACTGACAGGTTACACTGCATACCTGCGGAGCTAAGCTCCGAGCTGCCACTGGTAGTTCCGCACTGCTGGCTGATCGAGGCAGACAAGGCGTGGGCACTGTATGCGCCGTGCAGAGCTGCGCCGTCGGCACGACCTGTTTGCGTCGCAGTACCCGCCCCCGCTGCCGCCCCCGCCCCCGCCCCCGCCCCCGCTGCCGCCCCCGCCCACGCCCTGCTACTCTCACGCAGAGGCACACTCGAGGTCATACACACACACACACGGTGACCCAGAGGTCAGACCCGAGGTCGCGGCCGGAGCTCATTAGGACGGGGCAGGGGCGCGTACCGTCAGTGTCGGTCCAGGTGCCGCTCCAGTGACTCTCCGGTGACTCTGGGGTGTTGCTCGGGTGGTCGGTGACGATCCCGGTGACACGGGGGTGTGGTGAGCCCGGCGGAGAGGCGTGCAGTCACCGGTCAGTGATCAGTCATGCTTG
This sequence comes from Semibalanus balanoides, assembly GCA_014673585.1. Taxonomy (NCBI): domain Eukaryota; kingdom Metazoa; phylum Arthropoda; class Thecostraca; order Balanomorpha; family Balanidae; genus Semibalanus; species Semibalanus balanoides. Next base: position 31,070 of record VOPJ01010229.1, read on the forward strand.
CTGCCTTCAGGAGGCGCTACCACCCCCGGCGCCCCCGGCCTGGGCCCGTGGTGCTCACCAAGGTATGCTGCTCAATACCGACCATGCAGGCATAACGAGGGCAATTCAACATGGGATAAGATAACAAGTTCCCAGCTTTCATTTGCGTTAGATATGCAATTATATTGCGACAATTGCGAGAAATTCAAAACCAGCTAGATTCAAAATCTCTCAACTTGCGAAACATGCATATTTATTTGAATTATTGGAACAGCCTCAAAACCTTCCGTGTTGCAGTTATCACCTTTGCTTCTTTATGGCGTCCTTGTATTGTGATTGTTTTGACTGAGGTACCTATAGTCACGCTTGAACGAAGTTAAACCATTGGCTGTCAGTTAAGACGAGGAAAAGTCGGCACGCGATGCCACTACAGGGGTACGGAGTTGTAGTGCACTCTGAAAGCTCAGACATCCTCCGAAAGTCGTGATTTATGTTTTAATGATGGAGACTCGCTGCAACCCATGGATCAGATTTATAGTTAGCGTGACTTTTCTGCTCCTACTTTATTAATGACATTTGTGATTCAAATGCTGATCCGAACACTGTAATCGAGCCGAGGTGCACTGTATCGGCGGACGTACTTGCGATTCAGCATGTAAAGCATACTTCACACTAGGCTCAGGTCAGCTCAGCAGTAGATGGTGCGTGTCTCTGGCGACCCGATAATACTCGCGTGACGCTGAGTGTGTATCGATATGTGTGCGGGCGCTCATATCACCCTCCTGGCCAGCTGTCAGAGGGGACACAAGTGTGACTGGGCCGCCGATGACTGACAAGGCCACCCGGGGGCCCGTTTTGACTCATGTGCACCGATCTCCATATACTCGTACAGCTCACGCGACGCTGGGTAGTCAGGCTCGGCACCAGGGACTATCATGGGCTGGGTGCACCCATGGGTGCCCACTCAATTCTTCCAAATGTGTGGTTTGGGTATGCATTTCTTGACTTTTCATGGGTACTGGGCGGGCATGGGTATGGCAATTTTGGAATCATGTTGCTAAGAGTTATTTTTTACTTGACAACCAGATGTTTTACCAGGTAAATATGTTTTTTTATTTGATATAGGACGCTTAAACAATAAACTTTGACAATTTTATGACAACAATAAATCGTGGTAAGTAATAGGGCAGAAAGATTTGTTAAACCATGTCTGATCCTAAGTCTGATCCAATATGATAATGTTGACCGCAAAATGTTCGATAATTTCAAATCAGCAGCAACACACAGGTGCCTAATATTATTTATCGTTAGTATTATGAAAGTCAACATGCTAGGGTAATTGGTTGCGAATTTTTGTGAAAATAATTATCTGCCTTATCTGAATGGGCCCCAATGGGCATGGTTTTTCAATAATAATATAAATTTGAATGGGTCTGGTCTGCGGTCTGGGCTCGGTGTTCATGGGTTTCGGCTGGGTTGGGCTTGGGGTTTGGGCACCCATGATAGTCTCTGCTCGGCACCAAGGCTCGGCCGGCCTCCCGAAGATCAGCTAAGCTGGAGGTGGATCAGTGGATCAGCTAGGAACTTGTTATCTTATCCCCTGTTGAATTCCCTCGTTATGCCTACATACTAAAATCGGCCCAATGACGAAAGCTCAGAATTTTTCCCTGTGGAAAAAGCACAATTCTAGAGAATAGTGTTTCGCATAGGCTTCAAAACTCCTTTGGTCACCTTCTGCCTTCTTCACCTTCTGCCTCAAACTTTTTGCTTGTCAATGAAGATGCCGGAAATGTACTTAGTTACTATATACAAGAGGAAAGGTGAACATTTCGCCGTTGTTCTTCAAGTTAGCATTCGAATAGCATGCAATCGAGGATAAAATATTGAGCGCCGTGACACGACCGAGGTTGCCTTTTGCGTGGGACAAACGTCACCGACATGTCACAGCCGTCCGTCGTGACAATACTGCCGCGGTGTGACACCGTGATGATGAGATCCAGCTAGCTGCGGTGACGTCACCTCATAGCACCGTGCGATGGTCAGATGCCGTGATAGCCCGTTTCGCTCTCCGATCTCAGCCGTCCCGTGAGTCACACAGGTCCTGTGAGCTGCACTACCATGGCGCAGCTGTCCGTCAGGGTCGGCCGTGCAGTCTGTGTTTGTGGTATGTCTGCCACCCTGGCCGGTCGGCCAAGAGAGTGGACTGCACGGGCCGTGAGCTGGTGTGGCGGTGTGAGGCACCAGACCGGCCCTGCATACGACGCATGGGTAGCAGGAACGGCAACTGCGCAGTGCCTGGACTCATCGGGCACCGGTGTGTCTGGGGACGTACGCGGCTATCACCTGCAGTGGTACCGGGGTCCGGTTTACCTGACCTTTATCGCGTTTGCAGCGGTGACCCAACGAACTCACACGGTCACAGCCGCGATCCACGTGACCTTTCACATGCCTGCAACGGTGAGGTGGTCTCACCAGCTCCCGATCGACCTAGCAACTGTGCCATAAACACGGCGCCGCCTCGGGTCAGCAGTGGCTGTTTAACCGTTCTGGTGCAGTCATACGGCGAGTTTGGCCGGTTGGGCCGAACGTGCTCTGCCGGTGGCGGTCTGGTCCCCTGTGGCATACCACAGCTCTGCCTGCGGTACGACGCCGACTGGGGTATCGGGCTTCCGCGGCTACCGCGCCGACATTCAATAGGCCCGGCGGGCATCACTGGTCATATTACCTAGACCGGCTGAAGAGTTCACCGGTGAAATGATCTAAGCGACGGATTGAATTGGGCCAGTTATGGTTTTTATCACCTGTGTGAACGATTATTTTTAATGGTGGTTGCCGCTGACCAGTATGATTCGATTCGAACGTTTTACGAGCTGCGTTGGGTCGATACAGTTGGAGCTATTCTAACCCTGATCGGCTCTGGCCTCTGCCGACAATTGCAACGCACTCCAATCATGGAGAAACAGGACGCGTGCTTTGGTATTTGTGATACCGAGCCTCGGCCCTCGCTTTGCCTTTTAGGGACGTGGTTGGACACTGGCTGTCGCCGAGCTACAGATTAACAATTGGATGTTATTGCGTTCTTATTGGATATTTGCTCCAGCCTGCTCGATCAGCCATAGCTTTTCAGCCTACGCACTCAGTTTCGTTTCAGCATGGGTTATTCTTACTACATAATGTGTACAATTTCATCAAAAGCCAATCTGTCCTATGTCAGCAAACGTTATGCAGTCTCAGTTTTCTGTCCAAACGTGTTGACTTGTTAGTCGCACGTTATGCTGACGCTGTGCTGGCTGTGTTGTAGTTACAGCGGACGTTGTAACTCTGACTGACGCTGTGCCATGTCCAGTTCCAGCGGATGCTGTTCTGACTGACGCTGTCCCATGTCCAGTTCCATCGGACGTTGCCCTGACTGACGCTGTTCCATGTCCAGTTCCATCGGACGTTGCCCTGACTGACGCTGTTTTTCATGTCCAGTTTCAGCAGACGCTGCGTCTGACGCGGCAGACGTCGACAGGACCGGAGAGTCCTGTCGGCCGCGCGGCCAGAGACTTCGTCGACATGGCCGAGACGGCAGCAGGTGAGCCGGTGTTCCCTCCCCCTCCCCTCCCCTCCTCCCCGCCACGCACCCCCGGCACCGCGGCCAAATAAACCACGTCCTCCCTCCACAAACACACTGACAGAGACCGGCACTCTGTGAGTGTGATGTCACTTCCGGCTGACTGGGGGACTGTCACATCCGTGATGCATTCCAGGCCCCATACCGGCCGGGCCGGAACGTGCCGTGCATTGTGAGGGGACGGCCTCACAATGCAGTGGTAGGGATCTACAGCCGCCCTGCGTCAGTTCGCAATTCACTAATGAGTCGGGCTGCTGCACTATGTTGTATAGTCTTGTCCCGTGTGCGTGGAAATGTAAATGAACTGCCTTTTTGTCGCATAAATCAGCTTCTTGCCTAACAACAAATACATGCACATTTAATATATTCTCTACAGAGACAATCCTGTCGTGCCAACGCTACTCATCAGCGGCACGATGCCACGTGCTTCAACACCACCGCACGACCACACACCGCGCTCACACACAATGGCTTCCCCGGCACTACCATTGCAACGCTATTCTTATTCTGCCGGGCGCCCGCTCTGCGAGGCCACTGGACGGGGTATAACGCACATACTCACACATGCTCACACATACTCACACATGCTCACACATACTCACACATGCTCACACATACTCACACATGCTCACACATACTCACACATACTCACACATGCTATCCTGCCAGCCGATGTGGCCGGTCCTGTACCCTGACCGCCCCTTCACCGTGCCGCATATAGGATCGTGACGGCCAGCTCAGGTGTCACGGGTGACAGCACAGTGACATCATCGTTGTCAGTTGACAATGATGGCATGAGTCACCGAACCCGACCTTGCTTCTCGCAATGTGACGCTTCGGTGTCGTAAAGTGAGTTTTGTGCGTCACATGTTGTGCAATATTTCCTGTGTACGTCATGTGTGCGGTGTGGCTCTTTGTTGCTGGTTGTAGCGTGTGTGTTGCTACTATGCAATGCAATGTAACACCTTGATTACAGATTAAGTATACATAAGTATGTTCGTGTGTGCTTTTGTCAATATGAACGGCAAAGGGGACGGCTGTAATTGCTCTAGGCAACTGATTTATTATTATTATTAATGGTGTTCGCACACCCAACACTGCCGGGACCATAGCAACGAGTGAACAAAGCATCAGTGTTCTCCCCGGCACCTACCGTGAGACGTCCCGACTTCCAGAAGAGCAGGCTGGTCACCGCTGATCACCGCTGTTCACCGCTGGTCACCGCTGACCAATGATCACCGCTGACCAATGATCACCGCTCCCTCACGTCCAATGCGTCACGATATCCGCCGCGCCATCACCGCCGTCCCCATCACATCCCTGTTACCAGCCTTCGCCATGTTACCCCATCGCGCCCCGTGTCTGACCTCCTACTCTTGTGCCTCGTCACAGAACGGATCGTGATGACGCCGCTGCCGAAGCGGGGCAACACGTCGTCGATCCTGGTGGAGCGGCTGGCGCCCCCGCCGGCTGAGCCCGCCGCCTCCAATGGTGAACAGCCGTCCGATGTTCATGTGGCCGGCGGCGACCACCGCGGCATCGTCGTCAACAAGAGCAGCAAAACCGGTGAGGCTGGACGCCGCACGTAGGAATCGGCGAAAAAGATAGGAGGTTGGGAGATAAAAATCGTTTTCGGAAATTAGATTGACTTCCTGTTTGTATTTGCCTGTCAACGTATTCTACCTTTCCAAGGTCGACCAGCAGTCTGCATTCGACTAATTTACAATTCATCCCTCTGGCGGTGCCAAGCAAAACAAAACAACTCTAACGTCCTCGATGGTTGTACTGCATTAGCACAATACCCAATTCCACGCCGTTTTCGAGCACTTGTTTTGCAGCTTGTAAACGACTCATGCGTAGGAGTTTCCTATCTGTGTCACGAACCCTCTGCACGGATGGATAAAGCACGTATTGGCCTCTCTCGCCGTCATCCGACCTCGCCAACAATGGGTTGATGGTGCGTCAAACAAGCTGTGCCTGTGGCGTGTTAGTGGTACAGATTAGCGGCGGTACGGGCGGCCCGCCAAGGCGACTTTTTATGACGTGTCAGCCCTGGGCGAGCTCCAAGCGGCGGCATTGAAAGGGATAATTGACTGCCATCGTGTTGATTTTCACCATCCGTGGGTGTTGGGGTGGGTGTGCTCTATTCACCGTCCTCTCGCAGACGCCATTGATATTAATGTTGGCCTAATACCTAGGGTCAGCTAAGATGCCGAAACTTCCCGGGCAAAATATTTTATATGAGCCGTTTTCACGATGGAGTATTGCGTGAAGTGTTTTAAGATATTTTAAGGTGTTTTAAAATGTTTCGACGATCCATTCCTTAACCATATTTTTTACATGCGATTTTTGGCTAGAAATTTGTCCCATATTTGTTGATTTATTGGTAAAAATATAATACTTGTTGGCAAATTGCGGGTTGGTGGTATGATGTCATTTAAAGGGAGTGTGCCTACTCTTTTGAAATGTCAAATATATTTTTCTTATACGGTTAAGAAGCAACTGGTTTGATATTGCGTTACGATAAAATTCACGCATGGAGCCCCTTTAGTTGAATTTTTACTTATATTCTGTTTTGCATTTGTTTTGCTTCAAAACTCTTAAACGATCGTCACTATAAACCACTGAATTCTATAGAGACTATAAACAGAGTAACAAAGATGTTGCCTATAATGGCGCACCAAAGACGATAAACAAACCTATATGAGCAATGTATGGTTTTTGTATAGTTATCAAGGCTCTGTTCGGCAGCTGTTATCAGGTGCTCACGAGTTGTTTTCTATTGGCCAGAGCTAACAATTTATGCTAGCATTGCAATTTAAGAGCAATGCTTCTAGTAGCGAAAGCTCTCTGGCGACCATCGATAATAAATTCTTCCAGAATGTGATTGGCGACCTATGAAATATCTTCAGCAACCTAAAGTGAATCTGGGGAAATGAAGCATATGGCCTTATTCAGAAATCTGTCTACAGACTAGCGTCAACAACTTCACATGACCAATGTGAGTAGGCACACTCCCTTTAATGACCCTCCTTTGTCGTTACTTCCGATATTTGTTAGCGCGTTGTTACCGCTGAATGGGAGAGTCTCCGCTCTGGGTGTGAATCACTGCATCTCATCACTGCACCCTGTCATTACACACTATGCTGATCGCTGACGGGGCAGGCGGGGTTGGCAGCTGATGTTAACAGGGAAGAATGCACTGACAGACTGCGTGGGCTGCTGTATATTGGAATGAGACTGACGTATGGCGCATGCGATTGGGATGAGTTCATCGCCACCTCGATATAAATTCATAACAATATAACCTTTCGAATGCAGCTCTTTGAGGTGGATGTTATCTGTTGGTGCAGCCCGCAGACATTTATTTTGGTCCTTATCCAGCGTGAATATATCCGTTTCAAAGTTTATTAATACACTGCCGTTTCGGATAATTTAATGTATACTTATATCCCTGTCACCGAACTGTTAGAAGCCCTTGACCAGCGGGACGTGTCACTGGCCTAGTTTGCCGCCCCGGCAGTTCCTGTATGTACCAGATCAGCTTCATAGGCGGCCGGGCAGCTGTCTGGCTGATGGCGTATTATTATAAGTTGTACGGCAAGAAGTAATTCGATTGTGGCGGATATGATTTGATAATGCCGCGTCCCGATAGATTCGCTTTGTCAATGTGAGGCTGTAGTTGTTTTCTAGAATGTTGAACCGATCGGACATCTCGCTGGGTTATGTGCATGTAGCCCAGATAATAACTGCTTGTAACCGTGCAGCCCTGTCTCCGGTGACGTCATAGCACCTGAGGCGCCGTTGATTTGTGATTGGTTCTTTAAATGATCGTAGCCCGAGCTCCGCTACTGCGCTGGCGTGGAGTCCGACGCCCGAGTTGTGTTCCTGGGCTGTCTGCATTGTGAGAGGGAGTGACACCTCTTAGACTTGAAACTTTTCGGTCCTTCGTAACTGTCACATGTTTGAGACTTCAAATAGTTCTGACTGTTAGAGACGCGCTTCATCGTTTGAAAGTGCTCTGAATCACACAGCTCTGAATTGATGGGAGTGTCTCCAGTGTGCGTTTGTCCTTGATGTGCTTGTTCGTTTGTCCTTGATAGTTGATCAACTGATTGGTCATTGTTATTCACTTTCTCATTTTCTTGCTTGTCTTTTAAACGTACTGCGGCGGCCGGCGACGTTTTAGCTGCTTTTCTCCTGTATAGGTACCCTATGTTGATGAAACACGCCGTGTTGACTTGCAATGTGTTCTTCTACCATCCGGTTTCAGGCCTCATCATGAGGGTGAACCTTCTCCTTCTGGTGACCTTCCGCCGCGTTTGTCCCGTATCTGACCGGACTCTCTACGTCTCTTCCGTCAGACGTGGCCAACCTGCCGCCGGCCCAGCTCTCGCTCGAGTTCAAAGTGTTCCTGGTGAGCGCCGTCAGCAGCCTCCACACCCAGGAGGCGCGCACGCTCCGCTTCTGGTTCAAGGAGTACGTACCGGAGCAGGAGCAGGCACGCTACGCCCAGGAGTTCTTCAAGGAGCTCGTCAGTCCGCTCGACTTCCCCAGGGGTGAGTGGCAGACGGGTGGTGGACTGGACCAGCGGTGATGGCGTGTTCAGATGCGCTCGTAAGGGCGGTGGAATCCGGCTACAGTGACCTCATTGCTTATGTGGTGTCGTATATTTGTGCTTCATGACATATAACACAAGCAGTTACAGTGCCCGAAAGCCGGCCCCCGTCTATATTTGTGTTACATTCCCGGGTCATTTATCTGGGATCGCGTTTCGTTGGCCGACTGGTTGTCAGGCGCACTATCGGTCGGGACCAATAGATGGCGCCAGAGTCGGGCGTGGTCGTCAGTCGGGCCAGCCGCGGCGCCCCAATGTCGGGCCCCGACTCTGAAATGGCGATTACATTCCACTGCGATGCACACCGTCAGCGTGTGTCGTGTGTCGTGCCGTATCTCATGCCGTGCCTCATTTCGTGTCTCATTTCGTGTCGCATTGCGTTCCTCATGCCGTGCCTCATGCCGTTTTCCATGTTTACCTCATGGGCGCCACATAACCTCAGTAGTTACGGCGCCCTAAAGCCCAAATCAACAACATGTTTACCTCATGTCGTGTCTCATACCGTGTCACATGCCGTTCTTCAAGTCATGCATCATTCCATGCTTCATTTCCGTTGCCAGCCACCCCGCTGCCGACGGGAGTGGCCGGTGCCGCCGACTGTGACAGACTGTGACAGACTGTGACAGACTGTGACAGACTGTGACAGGGACGGCCGCCCTGTGTCGGGCGCGGCGGCGGCCTTCATCTATCGCTCCCGGTCATCTGACCCCCGTCCCCATTTCCCGCCCCTCGTTCACAGACTACGTAGGCTTCATCAAGAAAATAATGAAGTTGATGCAGACAAAATACGTAGACCTGCGTCGAGTGGCGATCGAGCTCACCCAGCTGGGAGAGTCGTCGTCGGCACCCGTCCGGCCCAGTGAGTACATGAACGGCTCTGTGATTATTGTCCACATCACAGTCTGTGTCGTGGTTCTGTAGTCCTTACACGCTGAGCTCTGTGATATGGGTGCCTAGGGACTATGTCGTGGTCCTGTGGCTCTTGCAAGCTTAGCTATGTGATTGGGAGTATTTAGGAGACTGTGTAGTGGGCCCTGTAGACCCGATCTGGCGACGGTCTATTTGAAACTGCAGCATCGACCAGCATATCAACTTTGAAATGTCTTCATAAGTGTCAAAGATGGGTAACTTATGTGGCGTCTGGACCTTCTGAAAGCCTTCATCTGTCAGTGGGCTCGGTTCCCGGATAGTATTTGATCGTTCATTGAGTTTCCTAGAAACCGAGCTAGACGTTTTGAACCGAAGACGTTTTTATGTTATTTAAATCACTGATTTAAAATGGTTACGTTCGTTGATGCTGCTGTGTAACTCTCGCCAGTCGCCAGACAGAGTATGGAAGGGACGGAGGGAACGGGATACAAGCGAAACGGTGGTTAGATATAATGAGTAATGGTCGATTGATGTAAGCTGCACTGATGTTAGCTGATGCATTTGCACAGATCCACCGTTGATATCCCTGTAGATGGTTTCATCGGATCACGGTCTTTTCTCCCAGGTTGCGGTTTGCTATCAGCCAGCTTGCGTCTCTGTCATGTACTGTCTATGCCTAGAATCTGCTTCTCTCGGCGAGCTCTTCTCTCCACCGCCTGCCTGTTGTCTCTCTGTTGAACCGGTGCCGCTGAGTCTGCTGTGGTGGTGGTGCGTGTCCCCTCCACTGACCCTCTTCTCCTCTCAGCCAGGCCGGGCTACATTCTGTGCTCGGTGGCATCTCCTCCGCGCCCCTGTAAGATACCACTCGGGTCTGGGTCTGCCGTCTGTCTGCATCTCTGCTCTGCCGCCCACTGACCCACTAACCCGCTCGGATGCGGCGTAGTACAGCGGCTCTGTGACTCACATACTGACCTTTGGCAGCCGGGCCAGGCGTGGCGTGTGGATACTAACCCGTTTACACGGAGCGCTTGGCAGGCAGGCAACCGCCAGCTCGAGCAACGCACTCGGCACTAATGGTTTTCTCTGATCATTTACCTGTCAGTTGTGTTTTAAGTCCTTGAGTGCTGTGGAAAGTAGGTCGACTTCGGGTGTCAGTGAACATGCAGGCAGTTGCACGTCTCGTTCGTTTAGCTGCAATGTCTTAATGTACCCGGGACCGGTGCATTAGGATATTGCGCCCTTTGAAAGTTGTATACTAATTTCCTAACATTCAGACTTGCTTTTGGTGCTGTAGCTAATTACAATGATGCATGGACACTAACAGCAAATATAGTCCTGAAGTTTCGTGACCAGCAGTAGTATGTCGTAATTAGCTTGTGTTACTACGATGCTCCATACAACATGACTGTCTAATGTCGATTGCGTTGCGCTCCTTATTCTGTCTTCATAACTCTTCTAACGATCAGTGCTTCTCTGCGTCCTGTCTGTTTGGTTGACGTGTCTCGTTGTGGCCGATGGTGATCCCTCCTTTCCGTGATGTAGTGAGTAGCACGCTGTGTGGCTGCCTCCGTTCCCTCCGTTCCCTCCGCGCCGCCTCCGTTCCCTCCGTTCCCTCCGTTCCCTCCGCTCCGCCTCCGTTCCCTCCGTTCCCTCCGTTCCCTCCGCTCTGCCTCCGTTCCCTCCGTTCCCTCCGCTCTGCCTCCGCTCTGCCTCCGTTCCCTCCGTTCCCTCCGTTCCCTCCGCTCTGCCTCCGTTCCCTCCGCTCCGCCTCCGTTCCCTCCGCTCTGCCTCCGTTCCCTCCGCTCCGCCTCCGTTCCCGCCGCTCTTGCCTCCGTTTCCCTCCGCTCCGCTCCGTTCCCTCCGCTCTGCCTCCGTTCCTCCGCTCTGCCCTTCCCTCGCTCTGCTCACGTTTCTCCGCTCGGCCTTCCGTTCCTCGCTCGCCTCCGCTTCCCTCCGCTCCGCCTCGTTCCTCCGCTCTTGCCTCGTTCCCCCGCTCCGTCCTCCTTCCCTCCGCTCCGCCTCCGTTCCCTCCGCTCCGCCTCCGTTCCTCCGCCTCCGCCTCCTTCCCTCCGCTCCGCCCCGTTCCCTCCGCTCCGCCTCGTTACCTCCGCTCGCCTCCGTTCCCAAGATATTCACCCTCCCGTATGGCCCCGTGACCACATATGGTTGGAGTGCCCCGTTTCCCGTCATTCCCTCCACTGGACCGGCCGTATGGCCCCGGTGACCACTATGGTTGGAGTGCCTCCGTGTCCCGTCATTCCCTCCCACTGGACCGGCCGTATGGCCCCGGTGACCACTATGGTTGGAGTGCCTCCGTTTCCCGTCATTCCCTCCCACTGGACCGCCGTATGGCCCCCCGGTTGCACCACTATGTTTTGGAAAAGTGCCTGCCGTTTCCCCAGTCATTCCTCACTGGACCGGCCGTTGGGCCCGGTGACCACTATGGTGGAGATGCCCTCCGTGGTCCCGTCATTCCCTCCCACTGGACCGGCCGTATGGCCCCCGGTGACCACTATGTTGGAATGCCTCCGTGTTCCCGTTTCATTCCCTCCACTGGACCGCCGTATGCCCCGGTGACCACTTGTTGGAGTGCCTTCCGTGTCCCGTCATTCCCTCCACTGGACCCGTCCGTATGGCCCCGGTACCACTATGTTGGAGTGCCTCCGTTTCCCGTCATTCCCTCCCACTGGACCGGCCGTATGGCCCCGGTGACCACTATGGTTGGAGTGCCTCCGTGTCCCGTCATTCGGACCGGCTGTGTGGCCCCGGTGACTACTGTTACCGCACTGCGTCTGATGCGCCGGCGGCCTGTACCTACACAGACGGCGTGGCGCGACCTCTCAGGCGGGAGTACCACACCCGCCTGCGGCCGCTGCGCTCCACCCCGGGCCCTCGTCTGTCGACCTTCCCCCGCCCGCCGCCGCCGCCGCGGGATTCCCGGCCCCGCTCCCAGCTGTCCGGCCTAGCGCCCCTCGCCAGGCCAGGATCAGCAATAGACGAGCCGGGGTCAGCGAGGAGGATACTGGGGAGAGAGTGGAGCGGCACTCCGGCGCCTGCTGTACCCCCGAGAGACTCCAGCTGGAGTTGGAGGGACAGGTACAGCACAGAGTCGACCACAGACGCCCGGGCGGCCTCTGGCGGCACGGCGAGGGTGCCGGACTCACCAACAGAGCGGCACGTTTGTAATGGCACTGATGCAGCCGGTCTGAGAGCAGAGTTCTTCGGGACGGCGGCACAGCGGCGAAGCTTTGAAGCGAAGGGCCCGCTGTCGAGGAGCGTGGCGGCCATGAGCAGCAGCAGGTCAGGAGAGCAGGCTGACGTGGTGCCGGGAGAGGACGCTGTAACGGCTGACTCGGGCCGGCTCCAGACCAGACCGTCGTCTCGCGCCGCGTTAATGGCGGGCAGACCCGGTCTTCAGATGAGGCCGGCCGCCTACCCAGCCTTAGTGGGCTGGCGGCCCGCCCACGAGGAACTGCTGGAGAAGGCCGCGGCGGAGGCGGAGGCGGAGAGAAGCTCTGGGCCCGGCCGCGGTCATCCCGTTCACACCTCAGCTCCCGGCCGACTGGCGGTTGGCGTCCAGAAAACGTCCGAATCAGACCAGAAGCTAGGAGGAACAGACCAGAGAACGGCTGAATCAGGCCAGGGACTGGGCAGATCAGACCAGAAGATAGGCGGATCAGACCAGAAAAAGGCTGAATCAAGCCAGAAAATGGGCGGATCAGGCCAGGAGATAGGCGGATCAGACCAGAGAACGCCCGGATCATACCAGAAATCAGGTGGATCAGAGAAGAGAACGCCTGAATCATACCAGATATCAGGTGGGTCAGACCAGAGAAGGATCAAATTAGAACAGCCGATGAGTCTGTACCAGGGGATTCCGAGAGAGACTCATAGAAGATGGGAACGGGAGAGAATCACGTCCGAATCAGACCGACGGAGGTCAGATCAGGACCTCACGACGGACGCACGAAAGCGGAGGTCCTCCGGAGCGGACCAATGGGCATCTGAAGGTGCCCCTAAGACATTGGGACGGAGGACATGTGCGGTGTCTGGCCCCGAACGAACAACTTCACCAAAGCGTGGAGCTGCCGGACCCGATCAGAGTACGCTACAAAACGGCACGGTACTACAGAGCTCGGACCGACTGGGGGACACTGCTGGTGACAAACCTGCCAATCGGGAGACACCTCTGCTGAGGTCCGTCGGTGTCAGGCAGTCCTACCGCCTGGCTCTCGGTAAGGACGAGTTCCCGACCGCGGACGTCAGGGTCGGTAAGGCGCGGGGTGCCGAGCAGGGTACACGCGGAGCTGGCGAGGCAGACAGTACAGCTTCTCGCCGAGGGGAGATGGGACTGGTGAGTGGTCATGATGGAGATCGGGGTCGGATGGGCTCAGCGGAGCGAAGACGGGAGAGCCAGGAGAGGAACGTCCGTCGGGGCGGGAAGGGGACGCCTGTAGGGAAACTGCAGTCGGAGACGCGACCGCTGATCGTCAACCCGAGCACGACTCATGTACAGGAGGGTAGTCCTAGCGGGCAGATCAGACATTCCTCCAGGAACCTATCAAAGCCGAAGATTCCAGAAGCATCACTGTCGAATGGCAGCCGGAGTCCGGCGTCATCCCGTGCTCTGATGACGGTCAGTGCCCCGCACCTGAACGGTACCGCCACCGCCGGCGACATGGGCAGTCCGGAGCGACAAAGGAAGCGCCGGCGGAAGATCATGTCTCTGCTGAAGTCGGCAGACGTGCCGGCGGAGCTGAAGCAGCAGTACCTCTCGCAGCAGGCGCTCGAGGTCCGCGAATCTCGCCGCTCCGGCTTTGGTAGTCCAGAGTGGCGCGCCGAGCGGGAGCGCAAGATCAACTCCATGATGAAGTCGGCCAACGTGCCTACGGAAGTGAAGCGAGAGTACTTGTCACAGGAGTCGCTGCCCTCCACTGACGATCACGGCGCCTCCTTGCCGAACATCGGGAGCCCCGGCCGACACGCTAAGCGGGAACGGAAGATCCGCTCGATGCTGAAGTCGGCCAACCTGCCGGCAAATGTGAAACAGCAGTACTTATCCCAGCAGTCGCTGTCGTCCGCCACTGCTCACGACCACGGCGCATCCTCGCCGAGCATCGGCAGCTCCGGGAGGCAAACCAAGCGGAAGGGGAAGATTCGCTCTCTGCTGCGCTCAGCAGACCTGCCGCTGGAGATGCGGAGGCAGTTCGAGGCGGACCTGGCGCGATCGCCGGCCGGCTCGCCTCGCCAGAACGGTACGCGGTCGGTCAGCACGCCGTCACTGCCGACGGCGCCGCCCGCAGAGGGGCAGGGGGAACGGACGGACAACACGGAGCAGAAGGAAGCGACGGACAACACGAAGCAGAGGGAACGGACAGACGGCACGGAGCAGAGGGAACGGACGGACAACACGGAGCAGAGGGAAGCGACGGACAACACGGAGCAGAGGGAAGCGACGGACAACACGGAGCAGAGGGAACGGACGGAGAGTACGGAGCGGCTGCGGCGGCGGTTACCCGCGGAGGAGCAGAGGGGATCTAGGGACGACATGGAGCGGACGGAACGAAGAGAGCGGAGATGGCGGCGGTTGTCCGCGGAGGAGCAAAAGGAACGGACGGACAGTACAGAGAGGAAGGAGCGGCGACGCCGTCGGTCACGGTCATGGGAGCTGCGGGAAATGATAGCTAGCGCTACCGTGACTATGTCTAATGAGGATCTAAACGCGCCGCTAACCTCTGCTGTGGATAAATCGGATAACCAAGTGGATTGCGGGCTGGTAAACCGGACGGGTGGTGGTCAAGAACAGGTTGTGCTGGAGCAGAGAAGGCCGGAGCCAATTCAACAGCAGCGTGATCAAGAGACGCCATCAGAACGGCAACAGAAAGAGAAGTTGACTGAATGGAAGAGACGGCAGCTACCGCAAAGGCCTCAGAGGCGAGATATAGCAATAGAACCAGAGGCGGCCCAGACACGGTATAATGCAGTGGCGTCGACAGAATGGCAGCGAAAGGAGACTTCCACGGAACGGAAGAGATCAGAGACTCCACAGAATCTGCAGAGACAAGATGCTTCGAGGGAACGCCTGAAACGAGAAACGCTACAGGAGCAGCAAAGGCGAGATGAAGCAACAGAAGACCAGATACGAGAGGCACTTCAGGAGCAGCAGAGGCAGGATGCACCAAGAAAGCAGCCGAGACGAGAGACGTCAAGAGAGCGAGAGAGACGCACAAGTGAAGGTCGGCCCAGCGGCCCCAGCTCGCCAGCTTCCAGATCTGGTAAGCAGAAGACAGGGGAAGAAGCTTTGATCGAGGGCAGGGAGGAACGGAGGAGGAGGCGGCAGGCCAGAGAGGCTGTACAGCTAACGGGACCGGGTAGACGAGACGCTGGCGACACGTTGGATGGTCACCATCGATCGGCGACCTCAGAGTCATCCCCGACTCGCAGCTCCGAGTCGATACTGCAGCCGGAGACTCACTCGCCGGAGAGGCGGCAACGGGACCGTCTGTCGGGCCCGGGCGGCGAGGCGACCTACCGACGGCGCCGGACCGCCTCCTCCGGCGCTGGGGTCGGCCAGACCGACTGGCCCCCGGTCTCCTCCGGGGACGGCGATACCGACTGGCCTCCGGTCTCCTCCGGCGCCGGGGACGGCCAGACCGACTGGCCTCCGATGACCGCCAGTCCCTCTCGCAGCCGTAAGACCCTGCCACGGACAGCCAGCCGCCGCCGGACGCCGTGCTCCACCGGCTGCCTCTCGGGCCGCGGCAGCCCCGAGCCACCGCCGGCTCCACCGCCGCCACTGCAGCGGACCTGCTCCCTGCCGGCGGCCGGCACCAGCAGGCTCCACTTCCGCGAGGCAGCCCGCGCCCAGCTGTACCGCGAGCTGTACCACAACTACCGGCGGCGGCAGCGGCTGATGCGCGAGGCGGTGGTGGAGGCGGCCGGCTCGCTGCCTCGCCTCTCGATCGCCGTCGAGACAGTGCTGGCCGACTCGGTGGAGGCGGCGGCGAGGCGCGAGCGGCTGCTGCGACTCGAGGAGGACATTCTGGAGGAGCTGCTGTTCCTCCTGCCGCGCAGTCTCAGCGTGCGGCTGTGTAACGGTGGGTGGATGGTGCGGTGCTGTGGTGGTGGCGGAGCATCCCGGCACGGAGGGATGGTGGAGGAGACGCTGCGAGACAGCTGCCGGCGCAATCTGACCGACCGAATATCGCTGGAAGAGAGGGGAACTTGTCGGCTCGATCCTGGTCGGATTTGGACGTCCAGGACAGTGTAAACCACCGCCCGAAGGTGGAAGAGCTTGCTGTGTTCGTCTGACATGGTTTGCGGCATGAATATGTAATGATACCTCATTCCCATGATATGTGTTTGGTGTGTTCTCTTTTTTTGTGTCTATGATTTAGTCTGGTCATGCAGCTTTATACGCGGCGGCGGTTGATGCAAACGGTGGATGAATGCGGCTGACGAAGCTCCCGACCGATCGGAGAGGCGTGACGTCACCAAGCCGAATTATATACAGCGAGCAGGAGCGCTCCGGTGCAGGTTTATCTTAGTCAGTCTCTGGGTACTGTCAGTCCCCTGGGGCGGTGAACCCGGTGACGGATGATAGCGGTGACGGACCGTCACGTCTGTCACACACCGGTCTGTCGCCGGCAGCGGGACAGCTGACCCGCGGTGGCGCGCGCGGCGCATGACTCAGGTTCCACATAGACGTGGGACGGTGACGGCATTGTTTGTGCACGATCCGGCCGGACGGCCGGGTGGCTGGTCAGTGGTTGCGTGCGTGCGTGCGTGCGGCGTGCGTGCGCGTGCGTGCGTGCGTGGTTCGTGCGTGCGTGCGTGCGTGCGTGCGTGCGTGCGTGCGTGCGTGCGTGCGTTGTGCGTGCGTTGCGTGGTGTGCGCGCGCGCGTGAGTGCGTTGCGTGCGTGCGTGCGGTGCGGTGCGTGCGTGCGTGCGTGCGTAGCGTGCGTGCGTGCGGCTGTGCGTGCGTGCGTGCGTGCGTGCGTGCGTGCGTGCGTGCGTGCGTGGCGTGCGTGCGTGCGTGCGGTGCGTGCGTGCGTGCGGGCGTGCGTGCGTGCGTGCGTGCGTGGGACCGTGCGTGCGTGCCGTGCGTGCGTGCGTGCGTGCGTGCGTGCGTGCGTGCGTGCGTGCGTGCGTGCGTGTGTGTTGTGTGTGTGTGTGTGTGTTGTGTGTGTGTTGTGTGTGTGTGTGTGGTTTGTGTGGTGTTGTGTGTGTGTGTGTGTGTGTGTGTGTGTGTGTGTGTGTGTGTGTGTGTGTGTGTCGGTGGACGGATTTCTGCAGTGTCGTCACCGTTACGGTGTCTGCTAGCTCGGCCCGCCAGCCGGCTGGACGGGTGGCATGGTACTCGAGTCAGATGTATGGCGTGGTGTGTGCAGCTGGGTTTGGTGAAGCCGCTCGGCGGTTTTTCCCGGCATTACTGCATGAATTTACACGTACACTGTCGAATAATGTCATCACCCACCCATGCCAAAATGTGTTGATCATGCAACTGCTAATTATTTGTATTCCTCCTGAACCAAGCTACAAAATCAGTATATGTTTTTACAATCAAATCATCTATGCGCATCACTCCAGATGCTGCGCTTATGTCTGTGCTTTGTGGTAAACGTTCAGTGTGTACAGTTTATGCGTGTCGCTTCTCTGAATATTGGTACCGCTTTCTGCACCCGTATGAGTCTCTACCTTGGTTTGGTCCATCTGCTCCTTACTGCCTTCTATATCGTCCAATGTATAATTCAACGCAGCGCCTGGTTAAAAGGGTACCACATAGATGTGTCTTTGTGAGACTCTCGTGTGAAACGGCCTTCGCGTCCCCCGCTCCAGGCCTGTGTGAGTAGGCCGTGTTTCAGCACTGAGACTTCCGCTGCCGTGTTTCAGCTCTGTGGCGCTTGGTGCCGTGTTTCAGCAGTGAGCCCTCTGTTGCCATGTTTCGGCTCTGAAATGTCTGCTGCTGTGTTTCAGTATCTCCTGAGGAGGGCCACATGAACGGCGTGGTGGAGCTCACCGAGGCCAAGGTGCTGGAGATCATCGAGCAGTCGTACCCGAACCCCATCACCGTCCACCAGATGGCCAAGTGAGTCTCCGTTGCTGCCCCGTCCGGTCTGCCCGACATGCAGGGATAGACGTGCCGCCCTCTCTCAATAGACTCCATAGGCTGGATACAAACTATTTACCTTAAGTATTTACCTTAAGTAAAGGTCATTAGTGTACCCTTTCGAGTATTGAGACCCTTTACTCAGGTGTGCCGTCCTCTTCTTCTTTCGAAGCTGAGTCGGCTGCTGTATTCCTTGATTTGCTGGCCATGCAGTGTCTATGTCTAAACTATGTCTGTAGACACATTCCTGACCCTCCATAGACGGGCAGATTGGACACAAACTCCGTCGGGTAGACGCGCTGCTGCGTGCCGCAGTCCGACGTCGGAAAACCGCTGGTTCGTGGTGTGGAAGTTTGTTGATATTGCGGCGTGCCGTATAGACGTTCGGAGAAGTTGGCTGCGGCCGTACTCAGCCGTAAGAGGCGGTAGCAGCCTGCTGAGTTCAGACTCAGCAGGGAGTTGGTATATGACAGGCAGCTGAGTTCAGACTCAGCAGGGAGTTGGTATATGACAGGCAGCTGAGTTCAGACTCAGCAGGGAGTTGGTATATGACGGTCTGCTGAGTTCGCGGTCGACATGACAGCTCAGAGGTACGATCTCTCAGGCGAATGGATGAGGTAACTTTTCCTCTTAAATGAATCACACGTCGGTTGAGGTCTGACGCTTTGACGGCGAGAATGCTGAATATCACATTCGTCTTTCCAGTCAGGCGAGCGAAGTTTGATATGTGGCCTGCCGCTGAGTGCTTGCTATAAGGCCCTGGGCGCCCCATCCCCCCCCCCCCGACACGTGCATGGTGGGCCAGAGACCCTCGTTCTCCTTCCAGTGGGCCGACGGACCCTCATCCCTCCAGTGGGCCCATGGACTCTCGGCCCTCCGGTGGGCCTGGGGTCCCTCACAGTGTTCTAGGATTTCACATTTTTTGGTGGCAAACGACACCTTATCTGTAATATTTTTTTAACTCTTTTCCCCAGTTTTACTGTGAGCTTTCCACTCTCTAAATCAAGATGTGCTGGATAACTATAACCCTCACCATGATAGTAATAGTACTCATATTAACTTGTGGATGAAAACAAAACAAGTTAGGAAAGTATTTCCATTTGTAACAGCTTGATTATGACGGGTGAGTTTGGAAAAAATCAAGTGCATCATATTGCCATTTTTAGACTGAATTCCCCTCTCTATGGTTGCTTTTAGGCTGAATTTCCCACGCCACACCCTGGCTGTAAAGCAATCCTAGGACCCTGGACCCTCGTCCTCCAGTGGACCCAGGGACCCCGTCCCGTCCCTCCGACACGAAATAAGCCCTGAGGCGGCACTTGACCCTCCCTCCCCCTCCGCTTCCCGCAGACAGACATACCGCGCAGAGGAGGAGATCCAACTCCACCTGGCGAGTCTCACAACGCGCGGCACAGTGCGACCTCTGGAGTCGGGCGGCTACACCCGCGTCCAGGAGAACGACACGGCCGTGACGGTGGTGAAGCAGATGCCGACCGTGGTCAGTTCGCAGCAGCCGACCATCGCCATCATCACCGCCAACTACTGCGAGAAGCTGGCTGTGGACGCCATGATTGTCAACAAGGAGACGTTTGTCCGCTTCACCACTGTCGGTGAGTAGCGGCTGGGAGGATGTCAGGATGGGGTGGGTCGAGAGATGTCGCGATCGTGATCTGAGAGATCACGTACGCTTGTGCGTATGTGGCGGTGAAGATTCGTGTTGAGTTACGGGAGTTGTGGAAATGTATGGGTGGTCATGGGCCGGTTCGCTGTTCTGAATATCCGAAGCGATGCGATTCACTGCGTCTCTAGCGTTGTCGCCTTTCTATCGGATCTCTTCAATGTCCTACTCTGTGCTTCTCTGTCGTGTCATTTCGTTGTCCTTCCCACCCTCCGTGATCTCCTGACTCCTCCCGTCCCGTCCGCAGGTGAATCGAACGTCTACACGCTGGGCAACATCGGCGCCCACCGTGTCGTCTCCACCAAGCTGCCGACAGTGGGGCACACCCGGGGCGCTGTGATCGCTGCCGGCAGCAGCACCACCCGCCTGCTCGGCTGCTTCCAGGCCGTGGAGCACGTGTTCCTGGTGGGCCTCGGTGGAGGGGTCCCGCATTATACCGACTACGCCAAACATGTCCGGCTCGGGGACGTGGTGGTGGCCGCGCCCACTGCAGGCCAGAGGTGAGAGGAGGCGAGGGAGGAGGGGTTTCCCGGTGTAAAGGTCGTCAGTTTTGTTGTGATCAGGAGAACGAAACTGTGCTTAGATATACGTTAGGTATGCTTAGAAGCTGATGATATCCGAGTCATTTTGCCTGAGCTGTATGATCTTCCTGTGAGGTACTGTGGTACCTATTCTTGTGCGATGCTGGGAGATGTTGCACGAGTGCTGCCACTGTATAGATGGCGCGTCGGTAGCTTTAGTGGTAAGCTGACAAATTATTGTGAAGCGATGCTGCGCTGTGATAATTAAGTTGATCTCATAGCTGCAGAACACTGTTCGTTTATAGCTTATAGTTTAAATCAATGGCTTTATCAGATTGGCGTCGTGTCTCCAAACTCCCTGTCGATATTCGCTGCTGGCTGAGTGTCTTGCTAGCCTGTCTCTCTTCCCGCGCCTAACTATCCGTTTGTATCCCTGTCAGGTTCATCTACCTGCACTGTGAACGGGCCAGCGAGCTGGAGTCTGGTGCGTACGAGTTCGAGACCAAGTCCTGGGGTCCGCCGAGTCTAGACCTGCAGAACATTGCCGAACTGCTGAAGCAGCAGGGCGAGGAGCATCCGGAGGCAGCGCCTTGGGTCAAGTGAGTACCTCCAGAGGCGGCGCCAGCTGGGTCAAGACAATATACCGGCTGGAACTCAAATATCAACCCAAATCATCACCCGAGATAGTGCTGCGGTTCCAATTAGTCTCACTTAGTAATATGTGATCTATAGGTACTGCACTACTACAACCATTATTATGACAACGCACTGTTTCCATGGCTCAGTAGCTGAAGGAACAGTATATTGCGGATGGACTTTGACGCCCTCTGTAGTCAAGTTCCTACTGTCGGTCGGTTGAGTGCCGGTTTACTATAGACGGTGCCCCCGCTCCCCTGACGCAGCGCCCCGCGTGTGCTGAACCCACATCTACCGAGACCCCTGTCTGACCCGTGTGCCCCCTCCCCCCTCCCCCGACAGGTACATGACGGACGGGCAGCAGAAGCTGCTGGAGCAGGACGCCGCCTTCCAGCGGCCCCCTGTCTGACCGTGTCCCCCCCTCTCCCCCAACAGGTACATGACGGACGGGCAGCAGAAGCTGCTGGAGCAGGACGCCGCCTTCCAGCGGCCGCCGGACGACACTGACAAACTGTACATGGCCATCGGAGACAAGGACGTGATTGAGGTGGCGCACCCCGCACCGGCCGACAGTACCGCCAACCTCAGGTCAGCAATCAGCAACAGGAGGCAGGGGTAAACGGAAATTGTACCACGAGACCATGTCGGATTAAGGGCGCTTGATAGCCTCAATGAGCTTTAGCGCCCCCCAAAAACCCCAATCACACACCCACCATGTCGGATTAAATATCTGCTGCTGAATCTTACCGAGAGATTTCCGCTTTGAACATCTCAGATATTCCGTTGCGTTTGTCGTGATATCTGATGCGACACTGGACTGGACCGGTCATCTGAGGGAGCCCTGGTGTGACTGTGTACCCGTGTAACCCCCAGGGAGCGGGGCCGGCCGGTGGTCCACCTCGGTCCGGTGGCGTCTGGACGCCAGGTAGTCAGCCACGACCAGATGCGTCAGGAGTTCTCCAGCCAGGTCGGCATCCTCGCCTACGACGCAGAGTTCGACTCGGTCGTGGAGAGCATATACGGCAACAGGAAGGACAACTACATCTTCATCAGAGGCATTGCCGGTGAGTTGATGTGCTATTCTGTCACGGAGTCGATAGTGACGGCAACTGTGACCGTGGCACGGCTGTGACGTCGAGACATAGCAAACGCTGTGACAACGAAATAGTATTTCAAATACACTTTGTTTGATCGGTGTTAATGGTCGATACTGGCTTCAAATGGTGACGGGCTTTGACAAAATGCGCTGTTCATATTCGTCGGCGCCGCCCGGTGTTGACCCGACCTTGACCTGCTGACCTTGACCTGACCTTCTGATCTTGACCTGACCTGTTGACCCGACCTTGATCTGCTGACCTTGACTCTGACCTGCTGACCTTGACCTGACCTGCTGACCTTGCCCTGACCTGCTGACCTTGCCCTGACCTTGCCCTGACCTGCTGACCAGACGCTGACCTGACCTTGACCTGACCTGCTGACCTTGACCTGACCTGTTGACCCGACCTTGACCTGACCTGATGACCTTGCCCTGACCCTGACCTGCTGACCTTGCCATGACCTGCTGACCTTGCCATGACCTGCTGACCAGACCCTGACCTGCTGACCTTGCCCTGACCTGCTGCCCAGACCCTGACCTGACCCTGACCTGACCCTGACCCTGACCTGACCTGACCTTCTGACCTTGACCTGACCTGTTGACCCGATCTTGACCTGTTGACCCGACCTTGACCTGCTGACCTTGACCTGACCTGCTGACCTTGACCTGACCTGCTGACCTTGACCTGACCTGCTGACCTTGACCTGACCTGCTGACCAGACCCTTGACCCTGACCCTGACTGACCTGACACTGACCTATTTTTTGCAGACTACAAGGACGGCATGCGGGGCAAAGAGTGGCAGCCCTACGCATCCCTAGCGGCAGCCAGCTTCATGAAGGCCATCATTTGCGCCATGGACCCGCCCAAGAGCACGTGAGGTCGGGCTTGTGCCGCCCGCCCTGCCCACCCACGCTAGGGACTCTG
This sequence comes from Semibalanus balanoides, assembly GCA_014673585.1. Lineage (NCBI taxonomy): Eukaryota > Metazoa > Arthropoda > Thecostraca > Balanomorpha > Balanidae > Semibalanus > Semibalanus balanoides. The sequence goes on from VOPJ01010229.1 coordinate 54,119, forward strand.
CAATTATTGTTTGTGCGTTTTGTATTATTATTTAAAGTATGTGTTCGTTGCGATAAAAGCTTATGCATTTTGTATTTCAGAGCTCCTGTGTGAATGCGACGCGATCGAGTGGCGAGTTTGGTGTGATGTGTGAACAGGGCGATGGTGGGGAGACTGACATGTGGACTTCCTTCGATGGCAGCTCGAGCGGGCTGGAGCATATGCAGTGTTTGTTGCAATCCGTGTGTGTTGCCTGTGCTGGGTATGCAGCTTAGAATGTCAGCTTATGCAACCGGGTCTTCGCAGCGTGTTGTAGACTATTCTAACATAATGGTATAAATCAAAGGTTATATTTGTATGTGGTGGCTGTTCGTATTCATCTACTTGCAAGCCTTTATTTGAAGTAGAATGAGATTATCGTTCGGTAAAAAATAGTCTGCTGGTGCGCTAAAACAAAGCAGACGTGGTTTTTGTTCAAATGGCTGGTACCCGTGCGTCAACTATTTGTAATCGTTCAGTTTCCTCCTACTCTAAATGACGTCCATCTTGCATTTCAAATGATAAATCGGTGGCTGTTTCCGTCGGTTGAGCGTTATGCTCGGTAAAAGGGTCGGTGATTGGTCTGCTCAACATGTCTGCCAGTTGAACTGTATGTGTGATTCGCTGCTGCTCGGCGTGTCAGGGGCTGCGTGGGATGTGCCACTGCCAGTCCCCTCCCCCTCTCACCCCACCCCCCTGACCTCGTCCCCCGTCCCCACTCACACCCCTAACACAACCACGCGCTGACTACTGCCAATGTCCCCGTGCTGATGGTCGCCCTCCCTGCCGCTCCGTCCGGAGAACCCTGTGTGCGCGATCGCCTTCCAGTTCAGTGTATGTGCCATGTCAGTAAATGCTGTTCGAGTCATGAGAGTGCTTGGCTTCACTTTATTGTACCTTGGACGTGGATTCACGTCGTGCTCGGCCCGACATCTAAATTGCGTTGCGCTTCGAGGTCCTTGTGTCATGGCGCCTTCTTTCAACAAGAAGTAGGTCGGTATACCGGTGTTGAGAGTGAGTGTGTCTGCTGCCTGCATTGCCGTGTGGTCTGCAGCGGTGTGTGGACAGACGCGATGAGAGTCACCAGGCCGCCGGGCCCTGGCAGGACGTGTTGGCAAGCCGTTGTTACGATATTCTAGCAGCCAAACTGCGCGCTGTGTGTGCCGAGAGAAAACTGAGAGCTGATGTGTACTATCGAGTGTGATGACTAGTCAGTGGAGGGAGCAGTCACTAGGCCTGGCGTGCTCTAGGTAACACATACACCAGCTATGGGCACAGCCGACTCGCTATGCTTCCTTTGTTGAAAATAGCCGCAGGAACGGCATAGTACTCTAATCGCAATCTGGGGCTTACTTTTGGAGAAGAATTACTAGCTTTTGCCATACGTGAATTGAGCGATGTGAAATACATGCGATAGGTTGTATAGAAGACTCCAACAAACGTAGTGTTATTGATTTTGATCAAAAGGTACGTTTATTTTACACCGAACCAGTCTAAACATCAGCGGGCTTGTTGCTTCAGCAGTATGAAACTGGCCCTGTGCTGATTCCATGTCGGTATCAACCTTACGACTACTGTTTCTATGATTACCTGCGTGCTTCTGTCGACCCTGCGGAGTAGAACGCTACACCCTGCAGAGTAGAACGTTACACCCTGCAGAGTAGAACGCTAGTAGAACGTTACACCCTGCGGAGTAGAACGTTACACCCTGCAGAGTAGAACGTTACACCCTGCAGAGTAGAACATTACACCCTGCAGAGTAGAACGTTACACCCTGCAGAGTAGAACGTTACCCCCTGCGGAGTAGAACGATACACCCTGCAGAGTAAAACGCTACACCCTGCGGAGTAGAGCGCTACACCCTGCAGAGTAGAGCGCTACACCCTGCAGAGTAGAACGTTACACCCTGCAGAGTAGAACGCTACACCCTGCAGAGTAGAACGTTACATCCTGCGGAGTAGAGCGTTACACCCTGCGGAGTAGAACGTTACACCCTGCAGAGTAGAGCGCTACACCCTGCAGAGTAGAACGTTACCCCCTGCGGAGTAGAACGATACACCCTGCGGAGTAAAACGCTACACCCTGCGGAGTAGAACGATACACCCTGCAGAGTAGAACGTTTCACTTCTAACAGTGACAATGGTCTGCTCCAGTGCTTCATTAAGTGTTCACCATTATGTAGCTGCAACCCTCTGAGGAAATAAACACAGCATCTGGTGCACTGCTCTCACACTTCTGTCTCGTGCCCATCTATGACTACTGCAGTATAAACCAGATTGTAAAGGGTCGATGGCTTTGATGGTCGATATATCCATATTTCTCGCCGAAATGCCGTCTCATATTCAAGCGCTTTGAAATTTATGGAATACAATGATCTTGGCGATATGAGGTTAGTATTGTTGACTTCCTGTTGAAATGCAGTTTCTGTTGAAATTATTACGATCTGTATCGATTGGATCAAAATAGCAATATATGGTGGTGAATCGTTATACAGTGATAGCGTCATCATATTGAATGTAAATGGGCTGTGTTCCAATGATCCAAACACGAGGACTTATCCACCAAATCGATTTATAGCACACTTTCGAAAAACCATTCAACACCGGAAAAACCAGTACAATGGTGACCTGTCGATTTCGTTTGATCTGATCCCCATATCACTCCGGGGAGTCGAGGTACACCCCGACTCAGGTACCACTCAGCATTGATCTCGCGCCTACAAATGGCCATTTGGTGGCTTTCTATGAATGATGGAGTGTACCATAAGGGCGAAAACCATCGACCGCACGATGGCTGCATTGTGGGCAGTCAGCTCGACGCGGGAACAGCGTTTCGGCATGTACTTGAGTGGCTTCGGTTTGCACTGTGTACACGTGCATGGTGGGTCGCTAAACGGTCAGCTGGCCTTCAACGAACCCTCCTCTGTTCCCCGTTCCGGCCTCGGTTTTTCGGACTGGACGCGGGAATCAATGATGCTCAGTGACGGCGGCGGCAGTTCAAGAGAAGCAGCCATGGACGCCTGTCGTCTGCTGCTGCCGCTGCTGCTGCTGCTGTCCGTCTGGCTGGCCGCCACCACAGCAGGAACCGAGCAGCAGCTGGCCCGCCGTGGTGACGTCACTGGGGAACAGCTCGGCTGTCTGGTCAGCTATCTGGAGCGCAAGGGCCGACGCACGGTGGATATCTACATCGAGTACCACATCACCGGTAATAGCATCGCAGTCACTAGCAATGGCGCTGTACCATCAACGCTGTGGCATTGTTCCATCACTGGTCAATATCAAACTAATGATATAAAACCAATATTATGATTGTGAATATCTTGTAGCCTGATTTCCTGCATTTGCATATTTACGAGCGAGCGCGAAGCGCTTGCTCGTCCTTGCGTGGTATATGGGAAAAATATGATTATGAGCGACCCGACCCGACCCGTGGCGACCCTTTTGAGAAGCCCATAGCTTTGCAGTTTGGAACCGCACGTTCGATTTACAAACGGGCTTCTTTGCTGTGAAGCCCAATCCAACATTTTATTTTTATTTTTTACCAGTGCCGACTCATGTGGGTGATTATCGCTGCGCGTGGCGCGTGAAGGGTGTTGAAATGTGTTTTGGCGCAAAAACTCCGCAACGGGTGGGCTGATTGTGTTCGAATTTGTTGTGTGGTTAGGGACCCCTCAGCCGACACTTTTCCACTAGTCGGGGAAGGGGTGCCTCTGCACGTGCGCAAGTGCACACCCCTATTATATATCTCAGGAACGGTTAAACCGATTGTGTTCCAAATTGGTGTGTGTTTAGGGACCTCTCAAACGCTGCCTTTCAACAAGTCAGGGGTGGGTTCCCCTACACGTGTGCATTTTTGTATCACAGAAACAACTTGCCCGATTGAATTGAAATTCACCACGCATTTACTTCGCGCTCGCTCGCTCATCGCCAACTACGGCGCTTTACTGGCAAGTACATCTATCAAATATTTAACATTGTGCCCGATTTACAGCCGTACTGATATGGAAATTATTATAGGTTTTATATATTACATATAGCCAAAATATTTGAAAATGATGGATTTTCACAGGCAGGTCCAGCGCCAAGCAGCGCTGATCCTGTCATTCAATCGTACAATTTTCTGGAAACAGGTATAGGTACATTAGAATCGAATGGTCTCCACGACGCGACGCCTTGATAAACTAAAACGGCGCCATTGTCCGTCACTGTGCGAACGGCGGAGATCTACTATCAAAACAGTCATGTTCAAAAATCTCACCATATATATCTCACCATCTCACCATACCACTACCATGGGTGTAACTTTAATGCAAAGGGGGTTGTAGCTACAACCCCAATCATTTGGGATTTAAAATACGAATATGTATCTGCGCCCATAATTGGAGTCTAAACGGGAGAGTTGAAGGTAATACCAATGGGCTCTTAACAACTAAGTGCAACCCCAATGATTTTCACAAAGTTTCGTCTCTGACCACTACCATACATATATAGTCACCAGGTCAAGGGGCCGTATATCAGGTTGACTGCGCAGAGTTTTCGATGAATAATGAAACAGAACTGAAGCGTAGACCCTTTGCCAAACCTGGATTAACTTCAAGACAGACCGCAGTTATCGGCTTCAAGCTATGCGGTACAGCATAACTTCAGGCGTTTACTACTAGTGCCATCTAGGAACAGGCATATAAGTAGGCATGTTTGCTCTTGCTCTAAGCAGGGATCCCTAGTACCTATATATATATAACAACATATTACCCTAACACAACCCTGATTATTATTTAACATTTGTAGGTGTTTTGCTGTTATTGTGTGTTGTACTGTACTGTGCTCTGCCATAATGTGGCGACAGTGAAACGAACTGGGATATATGCACTCGTATGTGCGTTAACCCGTGCCCAACTGGGGGTTGAACACCCCTCCCCTCTGCGGTGTTATCGAGATAGCGAAAAAACGGCGGCGCGTAGCGCTGCCAAATTTGACATAACTCATCATTGATCTTTTCCGCACATTTTGCGAAAATTCAAGTTTCGTGTCGGATTACGTCAGGTCACCAGGTTAGGCCAAGTGATCCCACCTCACAAAAAGTTTGCGGTCGTGCCACAACCACAGTTTCTAGGGGATTGATATCAAACTTTCAGGATTGCATTAAGTCATCAGAAGCCGTTTTCACGATGGCTTATTTTGCGCGAAATGTTTTAAAACATTTTGAAATGTTTTGAAATGTTTTATCTGTAGCCGCTTTCACGATGAACTAATTTGCGAAAAAAAATAACCCTCGCCCTACGACACTGTAGAGCGAGGATTAAAACATTTGTCGCAAATTTGTCCATCGTGAAGACGACTACTACTGAAACATTTTAAAACATTTCGCGCAAAATAAGCCATCGTGAAAACGGCTAATATCTACAAAATGTTTATCTCGGATTTTTGATATCGGTGACCTGAGGTCGGGTCAATTTTGGGACCTCCCATTATAAGTAAATGGGAAAATATTTAAATGCTTTCTTTTTCGACGATATCAGTCCATTTCTTTCTGAATAATGTTATCATAGTACATTATGTATGATTCAAGTCCAGGTTTTGTTCAGTGACCCATACGGGGTCATCTGAGGCCATCCGAGGTCACCAACCTCTTTTCGTCAATAACTTTGGACATAATGCAGATAGAGAAGTGCAACTTTCACCAATGTGTTTGTCCCGTCGAGACACGTCTCCTAATATGCAATATGACCTACTTGGGTCACCACTTGAACTTGACCTGAAGTCATTATATAAGTTGACCTAACATGGTTAAAAATTAACAAATTTAAAGGCGCCTTGACGATATAAACACGATGGCGTAAACAGTATTGCGTTATCTTCATTAGGTAAGAAGTTGTTTGCGAAAGCATTTTTTACCAAAAATCAGCGTTTGTGACTTAAATGATCTATTTATCGTAATATTCTTAATGAGCATGAACTATTGATTGGAGGTCAAATTTGAGAACAACTAGGTCGATTGCAAATTGCAATGGCTGTCGATTTTTTTTCTGTTTGCTTCTTGATAGCATAGTTCACGAGATATTCGGGGGTTTCTGGAGCAATGTTCTAAAACTGGAAAATGTAGCCTTAGATGATCTCTGGTGAACTGAATTTTGACGTGAGCGAAAATAAATATTAACTGGTTTCGAAATTATTTTTGATGACTGTTCGAGCAGTGTTTTATTTTTGCTTTGGTCTACGTGCCATAGAAGCCTAGTTAGAAGGAGGTGTTCAAACAGCCCCCCCCCCCCAGTAGGGCATGGGAAATGCAGAGGCCCAGTGGGGCGCGGGTTATCCCGCCATTGTTTTTTTCCCTCAGGGATTTACACAATAGCTCAAAAACGAACAGCGCTATCAACGCGAAACTTCGGATGCCTTCTCCTACATAATTTGACGTCTTCAGTGCAAAATTCAGAAACAAAATCGTCGATTTTGTTTCGAGTTATATCAAATTTAGTGACGTCACTCCACACGACTTTGAAGCAAATATCAGCTATACCTATAACAGGCTGTACAAAGGCCATTTACTCCAAACATGCAAAAAAAAAACGTTTTTTTAATGCCCTCAATTTTTTGATATTTTCAAAAAACCGGAAGACACGTAAAAAACATATGAACAATACCCAAAACAAATTTGAAAGCAATATCTGTTTTGTATCACTGGTTGCTCCCGAAGTATGAGTGCCTCATGACGTCATTTTTTGAAAGTAGGTATTTTTTACTAGAAACAGAAAAAAATGGTACCACTATGTATCACTGTAACAATCTGTAACAATCCGGCGCAGGTGTCCTCCCTGGTTTGACGGCGCTGTGCGGACGGCGCTCAGATTGTTAAGGAAGCCGCCTTCAGACGAATGCGCCGCAACCCGAGCGATGAAAGTACAGCCGAGTTTGCGCAAAAAAGACGAACTTTTAAATCACTAGCCAATACCAAATATTATCAGCACCTTCTCAAACTCACAGACGACTTGAAAAACAATCCTAAGTAAGGTACTGGTCTTTTATAAAATCGTGTAGCAAAACGTCGACATACCAATGTTTCAGTATAAAAGACGATCGGTGGCTGCTTCGCAAGCCCGGCTGCGAAGCCGAAGTATTAAACGACAACTTTTGACAAGCAAGTTCGCGAAGCCAGACTCAACACGATGACTCGGATGGTCTACATTCCATTTCCAATTGAATACCCATCCTGTAGGTGTCTCTCTGTAACCGTGAAGGATTCAGATTCGTTCGGCTCTTAACGTCTCTGTCCAAAATAAAGCGTGTGGACCCCGACAGAGCATCAGCTTCCAGAATAATTAAGAATGTCGAAGAGGAACTTGTGGTCACTTGATGAAATATACGTAACTGGTCTTGCGACAGGAGTTTTCCCGCGCGTTGGAAGTCCGACGAAATATCGTAACCGATATTTAAAAAGGGGGACAAAAAGGCCGCTGGATAAATGTATCGAGCGTTAGCCTGCATGCCGCGTATTTGCCGAAAAAAATATTTTCTCGAGCACGAAGTGGTATACGACCAACTAGGCGTACGGCATGTCACTACCGTACTCTGCATGACAGCCAAGGTTTTCGTTTCCTCGACGGTCCGTGTACCAAGCAAGACTTGGCTGTCTTTCTGACCCTCGGCGTGGGAGGCCTCCTCGTGAGGAGGGTCATCAGACGGACGCATATATATCTGACTTCTCGCCGCTTTTCAGAGCGTAAACCACCAGTACCTTATCCACAAACTACAAAATTAATATCAGCTGCATGATTCAGCGTTGAAATGGTTCGTCTCATATCTCTCCGATAGGCGCCAAAGAGTCATATTGAACGGTAAAACCTCACAATCGGACAAAAAGTAACTCTCCGGAACTCCGGAAGGATCCTTGGTTGCTCGCCAATGTTTGTTTTCTCCTTTCATAGAACGAACATTTCCATGCTGAATAATAGAATTCAGGATGCCTCTTTACGCAGATTGATTGCGAAAACGCTTTTTCGAAATAACCAAGACTTACGCATGGACGGACTTGGCGCTGGACAGCGGGATCGTTTGGAACAACCGTGCAGTGCTGGTCCGGCCAAGATAGGGGTCTTGTGGTGCTAAAATCCATGTTAAATGCAAGACGCTCGAGCTGTGACTGCCACTGAGACAGGCGCGGCACTCCGATGCCCACACCTACCTAGTGCAATCAACAGCATACCGCTCTGATATCGTAAGATTGACAAGGTGCGTGATTTCTCGGGTGTTCGTGATCGACAGCAAGCTATACATTTTTGGCTCACACACGTGACCGCGGATCGTACGTCAAGGGCCAACAGGGCATGGGTTTACTATATCGATCATTCCAGACTGGACTGTGAGCCAAAATTTCAATTGACAAGACTCTAACGTTGTCACCTACTTTGCAATATCCGACCATCCTGGAGTATAAGCTTTGTGATCTGGGGCTTGGGGGCGGCAAGACCCAAGTTGAGCGAGTTGATCGTGTGCAGCACAAAATTGCCTGTAGTGGCTGAACAGTCATACCCCACCGTATCATGCCCATCATCTATCCTACAATTCACTCCTAAATCACTTTGGAATCCCCTCACTGTCAGCGCGCAGAGTCCAATATGACCTCTTCTTCCTAAAAAACATTTTCTCGGGGAAAATCAGCTCTGCTGATCTGGTAGCAAAATTTTCCTTGCACGTGCCGCGAGATCACTCGCTCACAGCGGCTGTTCGCTGAGCGTTCGGTGCGGGTGAGCGCCGTCAGGGATGGGTTCCTGTGCCGGATACCAAATAAAATGAATGTCTTCCTGTCAGTGAGCGGCGCTGACTTTTTATCGATGATTTTATAACTTTTAGAGGTAGCGTCGTGCGATATGTAAGGTCATATACTTAGCTATAGTAGGGATACTCTTATCTGTTGTATTTATTATTCTCATGCTGCCGCTGCCTTGTCATTCATCTATCTTATCTAGTGTTCGTTTTTCCCTTCATATTGTGACTGTCTTAACGTTTTGTCATTTATTGAACATTTAATATTGTTGTCATGTTGCCATTGCTTTATCATTCATCTCGCTTATCTAGTGTTCTTTTTTATAAAGTCATGTATTACCGCCTTGTCTCTTATTGATCATTCATACTCACTTTGCTGCTTAATCACCATTATCCCCGACCGAGAGGCTGCATTACTCCAAATGTGCTACTAGGGTTTATGTGCTACTAAGGTGTATTACCCAAGTAGCATATAACGGTATCACAACAAATTTCATGACGTGAGAAGATAGTATTTTAGTTAGTACCAAACAGATATGTCATCAACGTTATGGCAAACCAAATTTAACCCTCGCCCTACGAGAGCTTTTCTCACTTTCGCCCTACGGGGGTCCTAAAAAGACCCCCTGTTAACTTCCAAACCAAGCAACATAAAGCAACGCGGTAAAAACCAGCATATTGCCTGTTATGTGAGGAATCTAACAGTACCTAATTTTTATGTTGCAGGTCAACGGGTGACCTTCAAGGTCAAGTGAATGACCCAGAATCGATCACACCCAAAAATAACGATTTTGCTCTAATCGTCGTCATTAAACAAGTTATGAAAATACAATTATTTGGTTATCGCCAAGTTGTTGGCCGTTGAATTAGCTATCTGACCATATATATATTTTTATGTCTGGATTAGTTAATAACCTCTTAGGTCACGGAAATCGTCACCATAGAAGAAAATTGCTATGGACGATTAGCATTAGCAACCTCCACCCAATCATGTCCACAATAGCGATCCGAAAACCTAAAAACTAGAAATTATTAGTTGTAAATACAAAAACATGTTCCTAGACCAGTTTTGTCTCAGAAATACAAAAAGATATTTATTTGTTTGTATCTGGTCAAAAAAAGCCCAAAAAGTAAATTTAAAAGATGACGGCATAAGTTCTTATACTTAGTGAGCCATCACTCCGTAAAAATCAGAGATAATGCTTTGAAATTTCGTTAAAATATTGTTCTTACTTAGTTCTTTCACATATAATCCGTTTTTTTACAGCTTTGAAAATTTTGATTTTGTAGTGATTATTTTTTTTATTTTTTTTTTGGAGGCAATAACTTTTCTTTTCAAATTATCATTTGAAAGACAGTATAATTTATATCATTGACGTTTTCTGTTTGCAATTTGTTGCAAAACTTTATTTTCTACGGTTTTCCCAATATTTATCATTTTTCCACGTGCATGACGTCAATAAAACGTCATTTTTGCCTTAACTTCTGAACCAATTTTTATACAATTTAGAGAGCATACGTATAATTGGTGTGAAGTTAGCTACCAAACATTTCAGCAAGATCAGCAACATGTGTAAGCAGTTATGCAAGAAAAACCTCAGGGGGTCGCTTAAGGACCCCCATAGGGCGAGAGTTTTAACAGTGGCACACAGGCTCAATGGTGACATTCAATGGCTGATCCAGAACGTGGATTAGGGGGTTAAATTTCAAAGAGTTTCAACAAATTTGAAAAACTCATTGGATTTGGCTTCCGTGTACCTTATTGAACGGTGTAAAACAAAGATGCCTTTGTAAAAGTATATTTCCTTCTACATCGGAAAATGTGTAAAAAAGACAACTGACAACAGCTTAGACCTTTACTACAGGGTGTTTCATGAAGAATGTCAATTTATAATCGAAAGTAGGTACAAGTAGAAAAATAGTCGGAGCACGTGCAAATTTACCAGTATTGTTAACAAATTGTTCGTCATTTTCATTTCCAGCACGCGACATAGCCTTCACACAACCAGAGAGGTGAAGATGCCAGACTACCCTCCTCGCGCCCGCCTGACGACAAAATACTTCATTTTCCAAATAGCAGTCGGCATAGTAACTCTTACAATTCATAAATTTGGGGTGAATTCGAGATTGAATATATGGACATTGCAGTTTGAGATTATATTTTTTACTGTCTTGCAAAACAGCTCTACGGCAGCATGCCAAAGTTCAATGCACTTTACGGGCATTTCAATGGAGATGGCATATGACCCGGATCGTTTCTTAGGCAGTGGTGGAACTTTATGAAATCAGATGGGGGGAGGGGGCCCAACTGCCAAATACTCAAGTTGTTACTAAATGTTCAGTATTATATATACCTAGTGGATAATTATTATATGATATATTTTTTAAAAAGCTTTTACAATTAATGCAATTATTGAAGAAGAAAAAATCCGTTTGATACATAAATTAATACCCAAAATTTGTGTTATACATTTTTTTTCAGCCCATAAAATTATAAAATTACTTGTTAACTGCAATTTATAGGTATGTACACAGTACACACTGACTGGTCAATGGTCAAATCATTTTTGTTTTTGTAAAGCACAGCAACACAATTTCGAGACCGTAAAATGGTAAATTATCGGCATCGTTAACCATATAAAATGCATCTAAAAACACGTTCCTCATACATAATTTTCACATGCTAGCCGGAGCCGGAAAAATTTAACTGACTGACAGAGCGACCAAAAATATCGAAATGACTTCCTATGTCTTAGATTTTAATAAAACTGTATCTTAGGGGTTATCTGAGCCGTAGATTTAGGCTGTGACATTTTCAGTTTCGTCCGTCAAACGGTTTTTGAGTTATAGCCTCAGGCATTATTCGATTTTGCTCAAACCTTTAATTTTCAGCGGGCGATATCTTCCATCTAAATAAAGGGAGACATGTAATCCTATATATCATAAGAATCATCATGAACCATAGATTAATGTGATATCACATTTTTTGAAAAAATAAAAATTTCACATTTTCAAACGCAATTTTAAGTAAAATCCCGTTTTTCATAATTTGGCCACTAAAAATTGTGATGTTTTTCCTTACCACCATTGACTTAAATATATAAGCCTTCGATAGTAAAAATGTTGGAAATAAACTTTTCTCAAAATATTGTATTTTTATTTTTGAATTTATAAAAATAATTGTCACCAGCACGTATTTGATAATAACTTTGCACGTAAGTGTGTTAGAGTGCTAAGCATAACAGCATTATATTTGCCTCGTCGAGCTGTATTTGATGATACATAACATGACCCATGCAAGTCGCTCCTTGACTTCAAGGTCACGTGACTTGAGGCACCCGGTGTAGCCAATGTCAGATCGACCCAAACAAAACATTCTGTTTCTCATAGTACGATGAAAATATGTTTTGGGGGTTATCTGGGCCGTAGATTCACGCTGTTAAATTGTCTGTCCCGTCTGTTAAATGGGTTTGAAGTTATATGCCCTAGGCATCTTTTCGATGTTGCGTAACCCTCGATTTTTTTCAGTGTGCGAAATCTCCCATCTAAATAATGTGAGTCATATAAACCTATATATCATAACAATCATCATAAATTTAGATTAATTTGAGATAACTTTTTGAAAATTCCCATATTTTGACATTTTAAAACGCGATTTTAAGTACAATCATGTTTTGTGACCTTGAGGTCAAGGAGCAGTCTGCCAGGGGTCATTTTATGCATCATTTGATGCAGCTCAACGAGGCAAATATAGCACTGTTCAGATACGCTCTCTAGCACTTTTACGTGCAAAGTTATTATCAAATATATGCTGGTGACCATTATTTTTCCAAATTCAAAAATATAAATAAAATGTTTAGAGATAAAGCCTATCTCCAATATTTTTACCATCGAAGGCTTTTATATTGAAGTTCTTATGCTGCAAATCGTTGAAACAGATCAATAGATTCAACCCAAACTTTTAAACTGATTGCTTTGTTTTGATTTGTGTCGACGTACCAGGTTCTGTAGTACTGCAAATATGGATGAGAAGTGGCATCACTATAGGATGTTTTAAATTATCAAATATACATATTTATATAACGACGAATAGACGCGACTCTAACCCACCTTGTCAGGGTGTGGGTGGATCAGATTGTAAACACAGTGCTCTCCCGACTGAGCTACACGGGCAGATCATAAAGTAAAGGATTACATATAGTATATTGTGCAAGACACTTCATTAGATAATAACATTGTTAACAAGAACCCAATCTGGCATCATTTTTGCACATTAAACATCTGCACATGCCTTAGCAGATGCTGCAAGTTTTTAGACGTAGCCTTATTTTCATTGTGCTGCAATTGCAGTGGCGAAATATTTCCTTGAGGCCAGGACTCTGTTACACTATCTGTTTATGACAGTCGCCATTAACATCGTTTCACCGCCTCAGCTCGCAAATGCACTGCAATAAATCGGTCTTGCTAACCGTTACTGATTAGGACCAGTTCTCCGTCGCCGCGGCAGAAACCATGCTGAGTTTTGGTCATTGTGTGGGGAAACATGCAGACAGGGAACTAATGCTCATGCAATTCACGTGAAAATGCCACATAATTGATAGTGCGATTCACCGACCCTGACAATGATAAAACACAGCTCGGAAAGTGTATGTGTGGAGCACACAGCGCAGTTGTGCATCCCACCCTAATTTGACATTTGTATAATATTTTTGCTAGGTTCAGGAAGAAGGCAATAGATAAGGAGCACTGAGCAGGTACTTCGGAGTGAAATCGGATCGTCCTTTTCGTTCATTTCAGGTCCTAAGAAAGAAGGACTGCACGTTTCTTCACTACGGTTCTGCCAAAGACGCTGGCATCCTTCTACTGAGTGACGATGAACCAGCAGCCAGGGGTGTGGTTTTATGAAAATTATTGTGGGTGCCTAAATTTAAACTCATCTTCTCCTCCAGCGACCAAATACAAATATTGGTGCTTACTTTTCGCTCGTTTAATTATTGACGTTAATACGACCTGAAGCGTACTTTTGAATTGAAACTTGTCGTATGTACGCTTCAGTACGTACTGAAGCGTACGTACTTACCTCAGTTTTAACCTGAAGGAAAAAATGGCCAAACTAACTTCAACTTGTCCCGCTTCGAATTTGCTATCTTTTCCCCTGTCTCCATGCCTCTTTTCGTTTTACCTACTCCTTGTTGTCTAGGCCCAACTGGACGAGGGTTTTCTACGAAATAAAAACGTCGCTTATGAATAGTTTTATATATTTTTGCCCCCTCAAGCCAAATGAGGGCCCATCAGGCCTATTGAGGGCCCCTCATACCGACAGAGGGGCCCCTCAGGACGACAGAGGGCCTCCTCAAACCAACAGAGGCCTATATAAGACCCCGTCAGATTGACAGAGGGCCTCCTCAAACCGACGGAGGGCCCCCTCAGACTGACAGAGAGTCCTCAGACCGACATAGGGTCCCTTAAACAGACAGAGGGCCCCTCATGCCGACCGAGGGCCCCCTCAGGCCGACTGAGGGCCCCTTCAAACCGGCAGAGGGCCCCTCATGCCAACCAAGGGGCCCCTCAGGTCTACCAAGGGCCCCCTCAAGCCGACTGAGAGCCCCTTTCAGACCTGAGAATTGAGATGGGCCCCTCTGAGCCGCGACGGGGGGGGGGGGAATTTGCCGCAAATGCTCCCCCCTGGCTGCGCCCCTGACTGCAGTGTATCTGTGGTCGGTAGACTGTACTGCAGTGCATCTGTGGTCGGTAGAATGCAGGTAGAATGTACTGCAGTGCATCTGTGGTCGGTAGAATGTACTGCAGTGCATCTGTGGTCTGTAGAATGTACTGCAGTCCAGCTGTGCTGAGCAAGCTACCTCCTCCCTCGTAGAACACCAGTGATCCATCTAGGAATCTAGGAAAGCATTATGTCTGTGTTCGGCAGGTTGCACTGAAGTAGGTAAATATAGAGTCTAAAGATTGTTAGACTTGAGAAAAAAACAGTATATTATTCAAAGGGAGGGAAGAAGAAAGTGAGGGCGAGACAGAGATTACTCATGATTTTTGCAGTTTTGTCTCGATGTAATGGTGATGATTGCCCGTTACGGTATGGTGCACGGTGCCTTCACTGGCGAGCGTCCTTGCAGTTACCACGCCATACCTGTATGTTTTCGCTTTACCTGCCCACATACCTGTATGTTTCCGCTTTACCTGTCCACAGACGCGGACGCGGCTCTGCTGCTGCGTTTGCTGTCCTCACGGCTCATCTTCGCTCGTCTGACGCGTGGCCGACCGCCGGTTCCTCCACAACCCGACGCCGCCGGCCGGCTGCCCTCTCAAGTCATCTGGTTCGCCCCTGACGCTGACTCAGCCGAGCTGACCAGCCTGATGGGTCGCATCCGCGGCGACCATAGACTCGCCTGGCTGCTGGTGTCGCTTGGCGGCCGGCCGGCGCACTTTCTCGGCGGGTTCGCGCCGCGGCACCACTACATGGTGCGCGAGTCAGGCTCGGCTCGCTTCTTCAGTGGCTGGAAGTTCCACACGGGCGCCGGCGCCCTATACGAGTGCATCGGAGACCGGGCGGAGTACGTGGCGCGTAAGACCGACGGTACTTACAAGCAGGGCATGCTTGGCGCTATGGAGGGCGTCCACCTCCGTTTGATTTACTTAGAGGCTGCATACACGCCCACGATGAGTCCATCGCTGGTGCAGCAGCTGCACGTGCAGCACAAGAACGGCACCATCACTGGCGGCCTGGTGGGCTCGGTAATCCTGCTGCTGCAGGGCGTCTTGGGCTTCACGTACTCCCTCCGTGGCGTCCGTGGCGGCCCCAACATCTCCGCCTGGGACCAGGTTGTGTCCGAGCTGGCCCGCGGTAAGGCCGACATGCTGGCCGGCAGGCTCCTCTACAGCACGCGACGTGGCCAGCAGATCGACTTCTCCCATCCGTTCCTGACAGAGGTCTCCGGCGCGGTGATCGACGTCCGCCACACCCAGACGCTGAGCGAGTTCGCGGTGACGGTGCCGCTGAGACCAGCCGTGTGGTGGGCGCTGCTCGCCACACAGCTGGTCGCCGTGCTCGTGCTCAGTCTGATCGCCCGCTGCCAGCTCCGTCTGCGCCGCTCTCTCGACGAGCGGTCAGACGACGAGGACGTCTCGTTCTGGGCGCTGATCGTGCTGGGAGTCAGCTGCCAGCAGGGCGCGGCGGTGCGCTCGGACGCGTCCCACTCGTACCGGCTGGCCATCAGCGCGCTCTACCTGCTCTCGCTGTTCATATTCGCCTGCTACTCGGGCAACCTGCTGGCGCAGATGACGGTGGAGCGCCGTCAGATGCCGTTCAAAAATCTGCCGAAGGCGCTGGAGTACGGCTGGCGCGTGTCAACGGAGGGCGTCAGCCGGGCCCTGCTGGAGACCGTGGTGGATCCGCTGTTCGTCCGCGCGCTCAAAGCTGATGAGAAGACCCAGGACGGCCCGCTGGACGGGAAGAACCTGCTGATGCTGACCGGCTCAAACACGGACCACGTATACAACTGCAGCGGAGACGGGCTGACCCAGCCGGACCAGTGTCCGGTCTGCATGTGGCCGGGCGTCATCACCCGACACCGCTACTCTCTGGCGACGCGCCGCCGCTTCCCCTACATGCGTCTGGTCAACTATCTGATGCCCCACCTGCTCGACCAGGGCATCATCAGCCGTCAGGTGCGCCGCTGGCGTCCGCGTGACACCAGCGCCATCATATGTCCTCTCAACACGGTCACCCTGAAGAAGACCCGCCTCGGTCTGGATCATCTGAAGTACATGTTTGCCATCGCGATCGCCGGCCTTCTCGGCTCCATCGGCATTGCGGTACTGGAGAGGATCGTCTTCACACTGTGGATGCTCTACATCCAGCGGAAACAGAAGAGGCAAGTAGACCTGTTCGTTCTCAGAAAGACAGCCAAAGCTTTGCCGCACTGATGCGGCGAGGTTTCATTTCATGATAGATGGTGGCCAGACCTGCTAGAAGACTCAGTAGTTACTCAGTGGCAGTCGCTTGGCCGGCGGATCCTAAGTATCACGAGGTGTGGGCTTTCTACTGCGTATTTTGCCTGCAATAGAATGTCGCACAGCGGTCTCATGAAAAAGCATCGTCGATATTGAATGTACGTTTGTTTAGTGCGCTGCCCACGCTTGCTATCGACTTCCCGCATTGGCGCGCCACCGGAACAGACCACTCCTATCAGGTTATGTAATAACTTGACAGTGGCTAGCCCCCCCCCCTCAGCAACGCTCCGCCGGTGGTGTTCGTGTGTACACTCCTGTCACTCAGTGGGAATGGTCTGGTCCTGCCAGTTGATTTTGTAATTTATTTGCAGAATATCTACAATAGCACTTACAATAGCATTTAAGCTGTTGAGTTATTAGATATAAATAAGTGGGGAATGTTGAGTTGTTGAGTATCCTATACCTTCTGCTACTGATGATACATAACCTATATATGTATTTGCTCAGCTGTTCCACAAGTGAGTGCTGCTCACAGGTAATCACTACTGTTGTCGGTCGATGGACTGTGTAACACAAAAAGCATGGCAGTACTTTTTCAATCAGCTGATATAGCTTCACAGTGCATACTTGATACTGTATAATACACGTGCTCACCAATTGAAGTTAGGCTTAAGTTTGCATCGCATATAATGAAAACGCGTAGGTATTGTACTATTGGCTTCCAAAAATAAGCGTCCCGCTGCCGCTGGGTTAGCCGGCACAGCAGTTAAAGGGAATATATCGCCTTTGGGAAAAGTATGTGGATTGATGTAGATGAGTGCCTAGATGAGTGGCTCTCATCTCCATCATTTCTCATAATTTTCCCAAGGCCTTATACTCCCTTAAACTGGGTGTGCGGCTAACCAGGCGGGACGCTTATTTTTGGAATCAATAGTACATACAAAGTAATTAGGTAACTCGATTAGACGAATGTAAAATATCAGACCCCATGATAGTGTATTCGAAATCAATGACAATACAGGTAAGTTCCTAAGAAACAGACGTTTCGACAAGAGAGTGTTTCGTCAGTGTTGAAATTTTAAATTATACACATTTTAAGTAAGCACAAATCCACTCGGAGCTTTCAGTAAACTGAACGCAACGTTGTAATCCTTGTATTACGTGTCTTTCAGTTTACCTGAAAGCTGAGTGGCGATTGTTTTTTACTGAATATGTGCATAATTTAAATATTTTTCAACACTGACGAAGACACTCTGCTTGTCGAAACGTCTGGTTTCTTAGGAATTCTTGTTTGTCATTGATTTCGAATACCTAGCGTAAATCGATGGTTGGGATCGAGAATGCCGGAACTATTCAAGTTTTTAACATACAAATGTTATTCAAATGGTTGCATCTTATAATATAAATGTAACATGCAAGCTTAGTTATGTTCTTCGACAGTGTTGAGACAAAGGGAGTCCGAAGTAACCTGTGCATCAGGAAAAGGAATTTACATAATGCAGGGAAACGCAACAGGACTGGATGGCAGCAATCAATTCAGATGCCGGTCTACCATTGCGGCCTGCTGGCCTCGGGGTCTCTGGTCTCTGTGAATGGTTATGCATTGGAGTCATAAATCTGGGTATATCTCTGCCGTGCCATGTCCATCGCAGTAGAATATGTCGAATTGCTATGCATCATCAAACAACAATACTTGTGCCTTATGATAATATTGTGTCCTTTATATCACTAACATGATCACTGATATTTGCAATTGCGCTTCTCCCGGCCTTTATTCATCACGACTCGAGAGCGACTCACGTTAAAAAGGGAATATAGCACCTTAGGAAAAGTATGTAGAAATGATGAAAGAATGGCCTGATTACGGTCTTGGCATTCATTTTTGCGAAAGAGTCAGAAATTCTGTTTGTAATTTGACAAATAGCGTATATGTTTAATGTGGTCACACCAATTTCGCGTCACCAAAACGAGTTGTGTCGTCCACAAAGGAGGCATCGAACGGACAACTTTGCGCCGCCCAGTGACAGCTGCTGTGCGGACAGCACGATGGTGCACCGGTAGGTTCGTGAACGCGACTGGGCTGGGTCGACCCGGCGCTCGCGTGCGCGCCGGTAGGGACCGTGGGGGCACGCATACGTGGAAACTGCACTAGTTGGCCGACGCCTGACCGACGTCCGTGGCGGTCGGGCGGACGCAAGGTAACTGAAAATAGCTGGGCGGACGGTTCAAAAGCGAAGTGCGGTGGCAATCACAGTGGAGGCTAACTACTGTGACGTATGCGAAACGTCACGGGATTGTGACGACATATGGGATATGACCACAATATGACAACGGTTTTTGCGTTGAAATAGCACTAGGTCGCTTTTGGAGGAACAATTTGGATTTGGGGTTTCTCAGCACACCCGACAATCTGGCTATGCTCAGTTAAAAACTAATGTTAGGTGCTATATTCCCTTTAAGAGAGCGAACTGACCAGCCCTGCACCGGTTCACCTTCCCCGCTGTCGGTCACGTCAACGCCTCGCGAGGAGGCCTGTCACGTGACTCGCCGCGAGGACGGCCCTGGTCATAGTAACCCTCGCCCGGGGACGGTCTCGTCCCGTGACCCCGCCGGGGACGGCTCCCGGTCACGCGTGACCGCTCGCCGGGGACGGCCCTGGTCACGTGACCCTCGCCCGGGGACAGCCCCTGTCACGTGACCCTCGCCGGGACGGCCCCTGGTCACGTGACTCGCCCGGGGACGGTTCACTGTCACGTACCTACGCCCTGGGGACGGCCCTCGGTCACGTGACACCTGTCCGTGGACGGCCTCGGTCACATGCACCCTCCCCCCCGTGGACGTGCAGCACCGGTGCGGCTTCGGCCCGGCCCAGAACGGGTGGCTAAACAGGCGAGGAAGAAGGAGGCAGAGGAGGAGAGAATTAAAGCGTTGATATAAATTTAACTTGCAAATTAATTTGTGTGTGTGGTGGTGGTGTGTGTTGTGTGTGTGTGTGCGTGCGTGTGCGTGTGCGTGGTGCGTGTGCGTGTGCGTGTGCGGTGTGCGTTGCGTGTGCGTGTGCGTGTGCGTGTGCGTGTGCGTGGTGCGTGTGCGTGTGCGTGTGCGTGGTGGCGTGTCGTGTGCGTGCGTGTGCGTGCGTGTGCGTGCGTGTGGTGCGTGTGCGTGTGCGTGTGCGTGCGCGTGTGCGTGCTTGCGTGTGAGTTGCGGGCGTGTGCGTGCGTGTGCGTACGTGTGGCGTGGCGTTTGGCGTGGTGTGGCGTGCGTGTGCGTGCGTGTGCGGTGCGTGTGCGTGCCGTGTTGCGTGCGGCGTGCGCGTGCGTGTGGCGTAGCGTGTGCGTGGTGCGGGTGGTGTGTGCGTGCGTTTGTGCGTGCGTTGGTGCGTGTGCGCTGCGTGTGCGTGCGTGTGCGTGTGTGTAGGTGCCGTGTGTCGTGTGTGTCGTGTGCGTTGTGAGTGTGTGTGTGTGTGGTGTGTTGTGTGGTGTGGTGTGTGTGTGTATGTGTGTTTATTAAACTAATGAAGTATTTCTCAAAGGATGCAAATGTCACGGGCTATAAAGATAGCTGGGAAACGCAGTTTGCAAAGTAGTACAATACCTACAAAACCCGGTTTTTAGGCCAAAAATGGGGGGGGGAAATCGCTCTGGTTAGTTCGAGCTTTCCCGGCTTCAGCGTCTGGATGCCCAGTCAGGCGTCCTACACATTAAATCAGATTACGGGCTGTGTTCTGACGGACACATTCCCGGGGAATTCCTGGAATCCCCGATAGACATTTTACTCTACTGTAGTTCGGCAATCTACTCATACATTGATATTCCTGTTAACTACTTGCTACCGGAATCGGTAAAAATCACTTTCTAACAATTCCCCGAAATACCGCGAGAATTGACGAGTCAGAATACAGCTATGGTACTATTGGTTTATAAGCGTCTCGCTGGGTTGACCGGCAAGCAGTTAAAGGGAATAATACGTTTGGGGAAAATTAATGTGGATATGTAGAAATGAGTGCCCAGGATAGTGGCTCTCATCTCCATCATTTCTCATAATTTTCCCTAAGCGTCATACTCCCTTAAAAATACTATGCCGGCCAACCCAGCGGGACGCTTATTTTGGAACCAATAGTACATACCTGTGTTGAGGTGTGTACTATTGGTTCCAAAAATGTCTTCAACGCTCCTAGAGGTGCGTCGAAGCCACGCCACCCACTCCCCGACACTACGAGAGGCGGCCACAACCACCCTGCCCGGTCACACCGAGCTGAGCCCCGCGGCGCCATCTATGGCAGCCTTACATGTCGTCCTGTTGAGATGGCACTGCGATCGTCCTGTTGAGATGGCGCTGCGGTCGTTCTGTTGAGATGGCGCTGCGATCTGCTGCGGACCACGCACTTGGTAAGATTGCAACCCAGTCAACTACACATTCAATTAATTTTCTTCGACCTTAACTAGCTTGTCATCCGCCATGCAATGAAGCAATCTGGCAAGCAGTTAGCCTGCTCTGATTGGCGTTTTGCGTCTATCTAGACAAGTGATTCTCAAATATGGTATACTTGCCCAAATGCCCACACCTCACCTCGGACAAGGGAGACTTCGTGTGGGGTAAAAGTGCACGAGTAGCTAAGTGAGAAAATATAGCTGGTTCGTTGGAAAACGGCGTACAATGCACATAGTTTAGGTTTTATCCCAGTTTCTGTATCACTGTTATCACAAAGAGCATAACAATTAATGCTGACTGATGCTGAGATTTGTGCTACGAGCTACGTGTTGTTACTTATACGCACTTAAAGGAAATAGTTCACTAGTTCTAGTTCACATTCAACATGGGTTTTGAACTGAGATGGCAGTTTTGTAGCCCATGTTGAAAAACCCCTTCCTGTAAGTAGCCTTTGCTGAAAAGGCTCTTCAGTCGAATATACTTGACTTTTTTCGAAGGAATGTGGGCCTTACATAAAGAATGTCAAGAATGCAGGCTTTAGACACTCCTGGGCAGACTCTATAAGTAGTCTTACGCGACTGCCTTCGAATCTGATTGGCTGAGCCATTCGATTCTTTCGTTTGACGTTGCAGAGTACGCATATAGTTTTGACAAAGTTAATATTGTACGTCCTTCTGTCCTGAATCGGCGCGATGTATGGCTATTTTTGACAATGTGAAAAGAAGTTTTACTTCAAAATATAATCAAATCGTGTTTGAAAAAACAATCCAAGGTGAACTATTTCCTTTAAAATCACTGTTTTAGGGCGTGATCGGCAACAGAGCGAATTCGCTCTCCGACGAATCCAGCGAATTCGCTCTCCGACGAATTAGCTGTCTCGCGGCGTTCGGCAACAACAAAATTATCCGCCGGATTAGTCATTGCTGCACCATGTCATAGCTTGCGTGGTTATTTTACACGTTATCAGAAACACCAATACCCAAAACACCTTTTCAAATTTATTCACTGTTAAGAGACAAGGCAAGTCAAATGTTCTATTCCTAATTTGTTTTAAAAACACTGCAAATAAAAATATCGCCCTCCGACGACTGCGTTTTAAAAATTATTCGCTTCCACAGAGCGAATTCGTCGGGTGAAATTAAGACATCATTCGCTGACTCGTCGTGTTGCCGAACGCAACATTCGGTGATACGGACGAATTCGTCGTGATACCAGGCACCAGCTAATTCGTCGTGTTGCCGATCGCGCCCATAGGCTAAAAGCAAGAACACAATGTCTACTTATATTCCTGTCCCTAGATGACGCTAGTAGTATGCGCCTAAAGTTATGCTGTACCGCATAGCCTGAAACCGAGAGCTGCTAATGGCGGAAGGGGTAACGAGTCATCCAGGTCGTGAAAAAGGGGAATCATATACATTTGACGCTGAAATACACTGATATAGACTGTAGATAATTCCAGGTTGAATAATATTTAATTAACAAAGCTATTGCTTTATTTTTAAGCACGTTTAGACACTGATCATAACAACACACATTTCATTAAAGTGTTGCACCAATCTCACACGGAGCACTAATAGTGACGGCCTAGCGTTGTCAATCCGCACTTTCAACAAATCAGCACCATCACGGCATCTTTTTTCACCTCGTCACTAGTAAGACTTGTTTCACCTTTGGACATTTTGAAGCTAGAGCATTGCAATATATAATATATATTTCAGCAGGGTGTGCTGTTTCCTGTGAGTGGAATACAAAATAAATATGTTTTTCAATAATAACCTCAATATTTGCAAGCCCTTCTATGTTGCAACAGACAAGCCCTATCCTGCCGAGTTGGGTGTTCCGCGTCCACCCACGAAATCTCACAAACGCCAAAAACAAACTGGAGCTGTATTTATGCTATGTTGGCGGCATGTACATCTTTCATTTGTACCAGGCGTTGACGGCCTGGAACAGCTTGCGCTTCCTGATGCAGCGGCAGTTAGAGTTCTGGATGGTGGCCATCCCGGCACGGCTGATGTCGATCATGCAGCCGAAACAGCTGAAACACAGGGAAAACGTCAGCAGAGATCCTAACTGAAACATAGGAGATGTTAGCCAACTCAGTTGAAACATAATGGAATGTCGGCTGAAGCACTTTGAACAATAAACATGACAGAAGCGTAGAAATTTAGGGTGTCCTAAAGCCGCAGGTAGTTGCCGCATCCCGAACTTCACAGTGAAGACACTCACTAGACTTCCACCTGGTTGGTGATCCATTCCGGCTTGCCCTTGTTGAGGTTGTTGAACTCTCCTTCCTGGGCCCACTCGGCCTCAGAACCCTGGCTCCAGGTGTGACTGTTATCTGCCGAGTGTCAGTCATCGAGGTCAAGTCAGGATATTGCGGGTCATTGAGGTCAGGTCACCATGGAGTGCCAACCGCAACCACTGTGGTCAGGTCACCGTGGAGCGTGGGACACTTGAGTCAGATCAAGTCACAGTGGAGTGTCAGCCAGCAATGTCAGGTCAGATCAGGTCAGGTCACGGTCATCTCCCGGTGGGCGGGGGGGACGACACGGCGGTGACCATCGCGTCGGTTGTCCGCTCCCGCGCCCACGGTCCCCCGCGTCTGCCGACCGATATGGCGCCGCCAGTGTCCGACGGTCGGACCCGTGTTTGGCAATCGAGGCGTATCAGATGGCCCACGCCTCGCTGGGATTAACTGTCAGGCAGGGATTACGGAGAGAGGAACGAGGAGAGAGCGGGAGGAGGACGGAGAGAGCGGGAGAAGAA
The DNA here is from genome assembly GCA_014673585.1 of Semibalanus balanoides. Lineage (NCBI taxonomy): Eukaryota > Metazoa > Arthropoda > Thecostraca > Balanomorpha > Balanidae > Semibalanus > Semibalanus balanoides. The sequence continues at coordinate 78,064 of VOPJ01010229.1, forward strand.
CGGAGAGAGCGGGATAAGGACGGAGAGAGCGGGAGAAAGATGGAGAGAGCGGGAAAAAGACGGAAAGAGCGGGAGAAGGACAGAAAGAGAGAGCGAGAAAAAGAATGAGATAGCGGGAAAAGAACAGAGAGAGCGAGAGAAGGACGGGGAAAGCGGAATAGACGAGAGGAGATCAGAGCAGGAGGTTAGAACAGAGTCACGGGACAATAGAATGGAGGTAGGAAGGATATTGAGAAGAAACGAAACGAAAATGTACGTATAATGTTTAGAAACGGAGAAGTGTGTTAACATATATCATATTGTAAAATAAGCAGCAAACTGTTATACTCCTTGATCAATGTGTATCTCGACAGTAAAATTGCATGTAACATTCACCATAGAAGACATTATGATTACATATATGAGGCCGGAACCACGATGCAAGTGCAAGGTAATGCAGCAGACATCTAGCTAAACAAGGAGTGCTGTCACATTAGACGACAGCTGATTCATTACTCACTGTTCACTTCGGGACCACACTTCTCAATGGCGGATATAACCTGCAAAAAACAGAAGAATATGATCAGAAGAAACAGCGAAAACCCGTTTATTGCTTAACGAAGGCTCACTCGTTTCTCGTAATGTAAACATTGTGCAACACTTAAACATCTGATGTGCTGAACACCCGAAATGCTTAATTTAAATGTTTCTGGACATCTGCCGGACGTGAGACTGTCTGGTGGGACGAGAACACTGTCCCGTTCATCTCACGTCGACAGCAGCACTTTGACGTCTGATCCCGTGAGTGAGATTAATAACTAAAATTGTTTGCACTCAGACAATGCGCAAAATACCACCAGAATAAAATGTACGTTTACCACAGCAACATGACGGTATTGTGCACCCTATTTTTTTATGGGAGATAATTCTTTGCCTAAACCTAATTTTTAAGGACATTTGTCACAATACGTCGGAAGCAGCCACTGACACAGTTTGACTGAGCAGTGAGCATTCAACCGACGTGCTGGAAACGGAACTGACTTAAAACAGACTGCCTCGCAATGTCCAATGAGAGATGTCGGCTCAACAGCCTCTTTGGAGTCGTTTCTATCTGCTACAATTACACTCCGGGCGACACTTAGGCCACTAGCGGCAGTAAAGCTTTAAAGAGATCAACGGACGTATAACCTTGGTATATTGCCTTCCGCAAGCAATAAACCATCGGTAGGGGTCGGCGATGTGTTAACTAGGTTACCAACCCATTGGATTGATTGCAAAGACGATGTTTGTGATGACAGACCGGCTTGAGCTATAGCCCGGAGCGCGACCTAAGCCTCAGAAGCCCACTTGGCTTCACGAAGAGCGAAAAAGGCTGACAACCAGCCGGGCAATTTCGTGAAGCGAGACACTGAATCAGTCTCTAATGTAAAGCTTGAAATGAATGGCACGAAAAATATGTCGGCAGAGAAATGTAGACCCCTGAAATATTCCCGCCAGATGACAAAGACGGTAAATAAAGCATCTGCTCGGAGTTTCTGGTGGAGAGTAATATCTCTGTGAGACTTCTTTCGCTGGAACGCCATTTACAATTTTATGAGGGAAAGTATGTCCTTTGATCCCCTTCAACAGCGCGACAGAACAAATGAGCCTTTCAGCAAATGACCGGATATCAGCATATACATGCCTTCTGGTGGAAAGTAAAAATACCAGGGAAAGCCTTTCGAAGCTAAGGGGTGTGGATACTTTATACCGGATCCGGATATTGTCTCTTATCAATCAGAAGAAGAGCTAAAAATAAACTAAGTACTCGTTGCATGTACCTTTGCAGGTAGCATTACCTGTGGTCCCATATTACCTGACAGGCAGCCAGCAGGACGACGGCAGCCAACATCGTCTGAGTCTTCATGTCTGGGCTGGTGGCGGGGGGAGCGAGCAGGTAGGTGTGCTTGGCAGTGGTGCTCGTCCGAGTCTGGTGACCGCTCCGGCTCCGGCAGGGTCCTTTGTCTCCCGCTGGCCCCTCCCCACGCCCCCGGGTAATAGCCGCAGGGCAATCGTCCAACAAATGGTCACCGACCGACAGTTGTGGACGTTTTCAGCTGTCGGCAGCAGATGGGCCAGCGGCGGCGCGAGGCCTGCGTCCGACCCCGTCGCCGTGCCGGTCCGCTCGGCGCATGGCAGCGGCAGGAGACGACCGCCCATCTGAGCACTCAGAGTGGGCCCTGTCTCCCGCCAGCCCGTCAACAACCACAGCCACAGCCTCCTGGCTCGCCAGATAGCTGGACGGCCGTACCGTAGCACGGACGCTGTGCGATAGAAAAACAGAAAGAGGGAAGGCAGTATAACAAATGAAGGAAAAGGCAAAAAAGGAGAAACACATGGTATATGAATACAAATATATGATACAACATAATATTATGATAATATACCAGTAAAACACCTTTTTGGGCAACCATCGAGCGAGCGCGCTCTGTATTCAATTTATCACGATCTCTTTCTCGAATCCGCCGAAAGCGGAGGGGGGGTCGTCCTGAGCACTGCATGCTTCATCGTATCAATACATGCTTAGATTCAAATCCGATGAATATTGAAGGCCTCACCAGCGCAAGTTATGTCAACGAAAACTATAAATTGTAACTTTATACACTAATTGAAAATATATTTGTTATGTAAATGTTATTTCTCAAAGTAAAATTTATTTGACAATGCTATCAATGGTGAAAACCCTATCACAATCGGGGCAGTGGTTGAAAATGTATTAGCTTCTGAACAGCGTCTGTATGGCCGTGTCGGGCCGTGTCGGGCCACATAGGGTCGGGTCAAATATACATTTGTCTAGTAACGTGACGAGAAACATCACGGGCGCTTCACGCCCGCTGGTTAATAGTTTAATACAATGTAATATATGATAATATAATAGCCGTTTTCACAACGGATTATTTTGCGCGAAATGTTTTAAAACATTTTACAATGTTTTAAAATATTTTTGTAGAAGCCGTTTTCACGATGGACTAATTTGCGAAAAAATATGTTTTAACCCTCGCCCTACGGGACCGTATAGGGTGAGGGTTAAAATATTTTTCGCAAATAAGTTCATCGTGAAAACGGCTACTACTAAAACATTTTAAAATGTTTTAAAACATTTCGCGCAAAATAATCCATCGGTGAAAACGGCTATTATAATATGCAACGGTCCTGACTGTTGATAGAAATATGCTTTGACTTATGCTATAAAAAGAACACTCGTGATTAATTAAAAGCTAATGCTGGCTTTTGGTAGCAGATTAGACGTGACCGTGTGAACGCGTCAATTGACACGGCTGCTCCGAAGTGTGCTGACGTCCGCCGTTTGTCAGTCTGTCTGTTTGTCTTACGCGGCCGATGGATTTCCTGTCTCCGCTCTCCCTCCCCAGTCCGCTGACTCAGTCGGCGGTACCCAGGGACAGAAGTTTGGTCGACGGCAGGCTGATCAGCCGAGGTGGAGAGACGTCTCAAGTCTCAGAATGTGTGGGTTAGTCAACATAGTGGAATTTCAATGATGTTACACAGTATGCTCAGCATCGAGCAGAAAACCAATTATGATTTAAAGAATGTATTATCAGAAGCATTATTACCTCATCGTTAACCTTATTCAGAAGGCAGGCATGGAACAAAACTACATGGAGGGATATTCGACATCCAGGGAAGATCCGGGAAGAGTATTTACATTTTTATATTGCTTCTAATACGCTTAACCCTTGATTACTGCAAACGCTGCGCTGGCGTTCAAACTGTTCATTTTTTTATCTGCACAAGGCTGTTTGAAATTTGCCAACCAAACCCTAGGGCAATATCAGTGAAAACATTTGGGACACAAGCATCTCCCGTGTAAGTAAAGCCAGCGACATCAGTCGACTAGCTGAGTCATACCAGGCCAGACATGAAACGACCGGGTAGATGATAGTTTGCAGCCGCTAGCCATTCCAACATTGTATAAAAGACTGGCGACAGCTGTCTTTAACCCTGGTACTAGGGTAAAACAATGTGTATTTTATCAGGATATGCAAAGGAACAGTGCTGAGGTGAAGTTTGTTTCGTATTTAAGGAAAAGGAAATTACTACAACATGAAAGTGATGACTTGCTGATGCCAATACTTTCTTTTTTAGAGGATTTAAATAGATGTAAATGGCATTTGCTGCTCATTTCTCACACATCATATGACCCTCACCGGCCCTGCAGTGAGTTGTTGTTGATGGTGTTGGCAGCAAAAACTATTTTCTCCGAATACTTTGATACCAGGACAAATGTATCGCTCTAAGAACTCTACCAGTGCCTGCGATACTTAACATCGGTAATCAAATGACACTTCATAACCCAGTTCTCTGCCCAGAAAACTGGGGAACCTAGGAAACCAGTGTCTGTTGGTTGAGCCACGAGTTTTAAGAAGCCGTTCAGGTCGCAACACGTGGTACATATTTGATCGGATGAGCCTCATTGACGTATACGACACAATCTGCAGTTTGGCGAAAGCTTCCCGCCCGGATGTGGGCTCTCTTGGGTGGCAATGGTGTCCCATCTTACTCATGCCACTGACATGAGATCGATCCAGCTGGAACCTGGAGAAATATCGCCAGCTAGTCTTGGTTTAAGCCAGCAAACGTTATAATTCTGAAAACGACTGCTTTGACACGAGCGAATTTGATGAACCACATGTTTTTTTTTTCTCTTCAGAACCTTGAAAACATGATGTACCTAAGAATCAGACCGTCGCAATCGCCCACGTTTTTTTTTCAGGCGAGCAGCAGTGTTGTAGCCGGCGTAATCAGCAACAGTGGAGTCGATTATCTAATTCCGCTACACTGTAAGCGTCATTTGGATTAATTAAGTGCCCACGCTCATCTGGTGCTACTGGTGATCTGCGGCCATGATTAGAGGGTAATTTTAGCGAGAGTAAAGGCTGGCACGAGGCTTATAATAGTGCTGCGTCCCGCCGTAGAGGTACAATTTCATTTCTGGACACCAGCCGCAGTCCAGTTAACCACATGAAGTGTCTGCTGATCCCTGCTTGTGGCGTCGCTGGCTGCGGCCACCACCACCTACAACAGCCGTGAGTTGATCAACTGTACTCCTGTATCATGTAGACAATGCCGCCGGTAAAGACAGTGATTCGTGAGAACTTTCAGGACCAGTGTCCTGACTAGACTGCCTGGTATTCTGACCCATTTAACCTTCTAAATTTGTTTGAATTGTATTTGTATTAGAAGACTATGCGAATGCATGAAAACCATTACTTTAAAGTTTAAACGACTGTAATTTTTAAATGCATGCAAAGTTTGAGGCAAGCGAAGCATCCCTGTAAGATGCTGCACCGCATAACTTGCCTGTGAGGTAGACTGTACCGCCTTGCATGGCTGTAGTCCGGGCCAGAAGACGCCCCCGGTGTGCTGCCTCCTTCGATATTCTGCCTACCTCACTTCATCTGCCTCTGCCTTTGCATCACTTCACTTTTGTCACTATTCCGCTCATATAGATATGCATGTGCTATGGTTAAGCACACTTTGGTTTGAAGTAAAAGCTTTGGCTTACAAGAAATGCAACATGAAATTGAAAGTTCCAAATGGGTTGCGTATGCGATGCTCGATGTTCTGGTTGCAAAACCCTAAGTATCCGTTTTCGTCAGCCCCTCCGCAGCAGAGCATCAACCAGTACGAGCCGCAGATCAACACGATGTCCGACAAGCTGAGTGAGGTCAAACTGGAGGAATCGATGGAAGAGGCGATGAGCGTAGCCCGGCTACGTCTCAGGAAGGTGCAGGTCACGTAAGTTGCTACATGATTCGCATAGGATGGCCAATAGGCATCAGGCAATGTTATGTGCAATTTCAAGCAGTGTTTCATGAGCCCATTTGATTAGGCGTGTTGAATTGCCTAGCTTGTCATGACCCACCTTCTATGGCTTTAACACATCCCTTCTGATTCGTTTTATATCACTCTTCCTCAGGCACGTAACCAGGGGGGCAGAGGCCCGAGGCACGACTCTCTCTCTCTCTGAAGGCCCGACGGGCCCTTTTCGTTGCGCGCAGCGCGCTGAAAAGGGCCGACGAGACCGCGCAAAGCGCGGTATCATGGGCTCTTTAAGAGTCAAAAGACCACGCGAAGCGTGGCTCGCGTGGTCTTTAGATAGTTTAGAGCACTTAAAGGCACTGTAGGGCCAGCAGGGGCCTCTCTGAAAGACCAGAGAGCCCCTTGGACGTTTAAAGGAGCCCTGTGCATGTCAGAGGGGCCCCTGGACAAGCCGAAAGGGCCCCTTAACGGGACAGAGGACCCCCTAAACACGTCGAATGGTAGCTATCACAGAGGGCCCCTGAGCAGGCTGTAGGACCCTGTGAAGATCGGAGGGGCTCTTTGGCAGGTCGGAGGGGCCCCTGGGCAGGTCGGAGAGGCCCCTGAGCAGGTCGGTAGGGCGAAAAAGCAGCCAGCGTCATCCCTTACCAGGTCAAAAGGGCCACTGAGTAGGCTGGAAGGCTCCTAGCCAGACCAGAGGCCCCTGAGAAGTTCAAAGGGCCCCAGTGTAGGTCAGAGGGGCCCCTTACTAGACCGAAAGGGCCCCTAGGTGGTCAGAAAGGCCCATAAACATGCCAAATGGACTCCTTGCCAGTACGGAGGAAGCAGACCTTTTCATCCGTTCTACTGGGCCATTTAAATGCTCGGGAATGGGCTCTTTCGAGGCGCCTCCCCCTCGGGCGAAATCCTGGCTACGTGCCTTGTAAAGACCCTTTTGAGGCACCACGCCCCGGACGAAATCCTGGTTAAGTACCTGGTATATGGGCCTCTATAAGAATTCTGAGGGTCCTGGTCCAATCCAGCTCATCAAAATTTGAAGAAAAAAGGGGCATCACAAACTAGAGTGGCCGAAATCCGTAGAGTTTTTCATATCCATTTTTTGTGGATGGGGAGGGGGATTTCAACGCTCGGGAAGAGCCCTTTTCAGGCACCACCCCCTCCCCCTGGACGAAATCCTGGCTACGTGCCTGCCTTTACTCCCTTCCCCTCTTTTCTTTTCTCCCTTGTATCTAATTAGAACACATCAACGCCATCAACAATCTAGGCCTCCTCGAATGCATCTGTGTACCTATTGTCATCGAACCAGCTGGCCACGAAGCACGGGTCAATCTTCCCGGGGACTCAATTTTATGGGCCTACTCATTGTTGGCCGTTGGTCCATCACAGTGCTTGAGTAATGACTCATCGGCAACACACAGAGTGGCGGCTGTGTCCACCTGCGACGCTCAAATCTGCGCGGCGGGGATATATTGGACCGTGAGGACGTCCTCTTTTGTTGCAGCTGCACATTGGCTGTGTGTTCGGCAAGCGCTCCTGCACCGCAGTGGACAAGCCGGACATGAGGCTGAAGAAATAGACCCAGCAGCGACCTTCCAGGCCAGCTAGCACGGCACACACTACGTGTAAATCATGTTCGATTGAAGCAATACATAATTTTGTATGAGAACANCTGCTTGGTATTCTGACTTTTACCCATTTAACCATCTGAATTTGTTTAAACTGCATTTTTATTAGAAGACTATGCGAATGCATGAAAACCATTACTTTAAACGACTGTAATTTTTTAATGCATGCAAAGTTTGAGGCAAGCGAAGCATTCCTGTAAGATGCTGCACCGCATAACTTGCCTGTAAGGTAGACTGTACCGCCTTGCATGGCTGTAGTCCGGGCCAGAAGACGCCCTCGGTGTGCTGCCTCTTTCGATATTCTTTCTACCTCCCTTCATCTGCCTCTGCCTTTGCATCACTTCACCTTTGTCACTGTTCCGCTCATATAGATATGCATGTGCCATGGTTAAGCACACTTTGGTTTGAAGTAAAAGCTTTGGCTTACAAGAAATGCAACATGAAATTGAAAGTTCCAAATGGGTTGCGTATGCGATGCTCGATGTTCTGGTTGCAAAACCCTAAGTATCCGTTTTCGTCAGCCCCTCCGCAGCAGAGCATCAACCAGTACGAGCCGCAGATCAACACGATGTCCGACAAGCTGAGTGAGGTCAAACTGGAGGAATCGATGGAAGAGGCGATGAGCGTAGCCCGGCTACGTCTCAGGAAGGTGCAGGTCACGTAAGTTGCTACATGATTCGCATAGGATGGCCAATAGGCATCAGGCAATGTTATGTGCAATTTCAAGCAGTGTTTCATGAGCCCATTTGATTAGGCGTGTTGAATTGCCTAGCTTGTCATGACCCACCTTCTATGGCTTTAACACATCCCTTCTGATTCGTTTTATATCACTCTTCCTCAGGCACGTAACCAGGGGGGCAGAGGCCCGAGGCACGACTCTCTCTCTCTCTGAAGGCCCGACGGGCCCTTTTCGTTGCGCGCAGCGCGCTGAAAAGGGCCGACGAGACCGCGCAAAGCGCGGTATCATGGGCTCTTTAAGAGTCAAAAGACCACGCGAAGCGTGGCTCGCGTGGTCTTTAGATAGTTTAGAGCACTTAAAGGCACTGTAGGGCCAGCAGGGGCCTCTCTGAAAGACCAGAGAGCCCCTTGGACGTTTAAAGGAGCCCTGTGCATGTCAGAGGGGCCCCTGGACAAGCCGAAAGGGCCCCTTAACGGGACAGAGGACCCCCTAAACACGTCGAATGGTAGCTATCACAGAGGGCCCCTGAGCAGGCTGTAGGACCCTGTGAAGATCGGAGGGGCTCTTTGGCAGGTCGGAGGGGCCCCTGGGCAGGTCGGAGAGGCCCCTGAGCAGGTCGGTAGGGCGAAAAAGCAGCCAGCGTCATCCCTTACCAGGTCAAAAGGGCCACTGAGTAGGCTGGAAGGCTCCTAGCCAGACCAGAGGCCCCTGAGAAGTTCAAAGGGCCCCAGTGTAGGTCAGAGGGGCCCCTTACTAGACCGAAAGGGCCCCTAGGTGGTCAGAAAGGCCCATAAACATGCCAAATGGACTCCTTGCCAGTACGGAGGAAGCAGACCTTTTCATCCGTTCTACTGGGCCATTTAAATGCTCGGGAATGGGCTCTTTCGAGGCGCCTCCCCCTCGGGCGAAATCCTGGCTACGTGCCTTGTAAAGACCCTTTTGAGGCACCACGCCCCGGACGAAATCCTGGTTAAGTACCTGGTATATGGGCCTCTATAAGAATTCTGAGGGTCCTGGTCCAATCCAGCTCATCAAAATTTGAAGAAAAAAGGGGCATCACAAACTAGAGTGGCCGAAATCCGTAGAGTTTTTCATATCCATTTTTTGTGGATGGGGAGGGGGATTTCAACGCTCGGGAAGAGCCCTTTTCAGGCACCACCCCCTCCCCCTGGACGAAATCCTGGCTACGTGCCTGCCTTTACTCCCTTCCCCTCTTTTCTTTTCTCCCTTGTATCTAATTAGAACACATCAACGCCATCAACAATCTAGGCCTCCTCGAATGCATCTGTGTACCTATTGTCATCGAACCAGCTGGCCACGAAGCACGGGTCAATCTTCCCGGGGACTCAATTTATGGGCCTTAGTCATTGGTGGGTTCCAAGCGTTTGGTCACATCAACGTGCTGAGTTATGACTCAATCGCACACACAGAGTGGCTCGGCATGTGTCTTCCCCTGCGATTCGAATCCAATACTGCTCCGGCTTTAGGGATCATATTGACCGTGAGGGACGTCCTCTTTTGTTTTGCAGTGCTTCAATTGTTGCTGTGTGTTCGGTCAGCGCTCCTTCGCACCGCAGTGGACAGCTCTACATGAGGCGAAGAAATAGACCCAGACTCAGCAGCGTTCTTCCATGCCCAGCTAACACGGCCCACATTCTACGTGTACAATTACATTCTTGGATTTGAAGCAATAAATAGTTTTCTATGAGGTCAGCGTTATGTTGAAGCAACTAACTCTGGATATCAGGAATAGGCCGTCTGCGTCGCTCGATGCACAAAGCTGATCTGACAGTTGATAGACGGCGCGAATTGCTGTCAGCCGGTTACCTCTTTCTTTCCCTAACTTTTCTTGCTATCTGTCAGTAGCGCTTTCCTGTCCGAAGCTAGTCGTATTTCAACTGCGTTTTTAAATCTGCTGTCTGATGTCAGGAATACACAATTGATTTATGTTGTCTGCTGTCTGTTGTCTGCTGTCTGCTGTCTGCTGTCTGCTGTCTGCTGTCTGCTGTCTGCTGTATTGCTGTCATAGAGCTGTCTTGCTGTCTGCTGTTCTGCCTGTCTGCTTGTTGCTGTCTGCTTGTCTGCTGTTCGGGTCAGCCCGGCTCATGAAACAGGAGGGAGAAGTGAAGCAGGCCGACAGACGCAGCTGGCTGATACCGACGGTCTGAGGGCTGGGGGCGCCGCGCCGCCGCCGTCTCGGGCCGGGTCGGGCCGGGTCGGGTCGGACTGCGTCGGAGACGTCGGTGGCCAGTCTGTGACGGGCCGTCGGAGCCGAGTGTGGTGAGGTTTCGGTGCCGACTGCCGACCACCGACCGCCGACCGCCGACCACTGATTTCCGACCACCGACCGCCGATTTCCGACCATCAGTCACAAACACACATACATTCATACGGTGAGGCACTGTCTGCTGTCTGCACGCACAATTTATAGTCAGCGGATGATTTGAGGTTTTTACCATTTAGGCACTCGACTCATCTAGTAATAGATGAGTCTCTACTCTACAAATTATTTATAAGTATGTTGCCGTTTTAAAGATAAGTATATATTGATAACGTGCAGGGATGTGGCTTTTCACAAATGCATAATGCAAAGCAAGACGCTGAAGTGGAATGCCTATGATGCTGGTACGCAGGTGGCTGTTATAAAAGTAAAGCTCGAAGCATTGCACAAATTCCGCTTAGAGCAAAGCTCCTAGCGACACTTCCAAAGTCAAGACATCAAAATAGTTTTTACACCAAGTTTAAATACTCAACACAGCACATAGAGTGGCATTTCGTAATTAATGCAAAATGTTGTCTTAAATCAAGGATCCACCATTACATATTTATTTGTGCAGCTTGGATAATGCGATACGTAAAAAATCAAAAGATATTGTAAGTTTAATTTGAATAGCATTCATAACGATGTGAAAGTCAGAACTCAGAAGCATTAACCACTATACCAAGCTCAGTCGGTTTGGTGACGGTCCAGATATGTCTGGCCTACTGACATGCCGAATCTAAGTCGTCCATTATCATGCAATGTCAAGTTACAATGCTAAGTAAAGAATATGCAGTACATGTGTCCCAGGCACGTAGCCAGGATTTTGCTCAGGGGGGAGGGGGGCACGTTGAAAAAAATCACATTTTGCTCCTCAGCCAAATGATGCTGACCCGGGGGGTGGGGGTGGGGGGGTAGGGTCGTCGGGTTTTCAAAGAATCTCATTCTATCTAGCGTGAAATCACATTGTGCTCCTAAAGCCATTACTGTTATGACCGGGGTAGGCGAAGGAGCGGTCGGTTTCAGAGTATCTCATTCTAGTCTAGTGGTGGAATTAATATTTCGCTCTTAGGGATCGGGGGCATGGCCCCCGTGCCCCCCCCCCCCCTCCCTTGGCTACGTCCCTGATGTGTCCTGGTTGACGGCACCCAACACTAACTGCACCGTGCTTTTGTGGTATAGTATTCACTATGCAAGGTGTGGTGCAGTGAGTGATTGCCAATGTTTTGGCTATTTTCACAGCTCTTATTGGACACAATTATCACGTATATTATCGATGTTATCTACATCTGTATCCATATCTGTATCTATATCATCTATATTTATATATGCTTACATGCTTATTGCTTACCTCTGAACTTCATGCTCCTATAAGTTAAGTTAATTTAAGTCATGCTTCTCATTTCCCGTATGACGTGTATTACCGTATAATCTAAAAACGCTCTCCGAAGCAAAGTCATACTTTGTCAAATGAAATTAAATATGTTGGCTCTAACGCAATAAGTGCCCGTTGCCTCTGAGATTCAGTGACTTTGATCAATGGCCTTAATCTCAGTCGAGCGTACCATCCCAGTTAGCTATTTCGCTTCTTCTCCGCGACAATAACAGTCAGATTTGTGCAAAGGCTATAGCTACAAAGTTACGCTTTTCAAGTCACCGAACTAAATCAACACTGATTTATTCAGCACCGACAATACCATCTACACATTGTCCAGATGATCAACAGACCTTACACAAATGGTCAAGGGTCACTTGGTGATGTTTCACTTGGCTGGTCAGTGACGTCACATGGTCCCACATAACACAGACACATGGTAACCACATGGTAATCATGAGGGCTGCCCACCTTTCCCACATGGTGCCACACATGGTTTTGTAAGAGGTTTCCACATGGTTACCATAATGAACTAGCCCCCAACTCCTTTTGTAACTCGTCCTTTCAAACCCGCAATTGGGGCTCATATGGGAATGCCGCACGTCATCCTTTAGTTCAACTGTGCCCACCTCAGATCCCGCATGGGACCCATTCGAAATCCCATTGCAAACCCATGCCCATACGCTGAAGCCCAGCCCACGTAGCCCATCTTAAAACTCATAAGGTGTTAAACACATAGGTGTTTTATGTGGGGGGGTGTCATAAGCCCGAAACTAGCTTTGGCGTCTTAGTTCAATTAAGTTAGCCAACAGGTGGGAATCCCTTCGCTTAAAGCCGTTCTTATCATGATATGACGTTACAGTTTTAAACTAGATGTATTTTGTTTTTGTTCATTAAAGTGAACATTTCACCGTTAATGGTTTCTGAGATAGCAGATTTGTAAAGCAGATCCAAAAATGGGTTGAGGCGAAATAATTACCTCGCTACCCTAAGTAATTTCGACACATGATAGTGGGCCCCTTTTAGAAAAAGAAAATTCGGACACGAAAGACCACCCCGTGACCCGAAACCGCTCAAAAACTTTTCCTAAAAGGAGCCCACTAATCCTGTGTCGAAGCTTCAGGGTTACCCACAGTCAGATAAAAGTTACTCAAAGTTATTACTACCTGCGAAGTCTCGGGGAAATAAAACTTTGTCTTATAAAAGTGGGCCACTAGTCCTGTGTCGAAACTACTTGACGTAACAAGTTCATTCTTCAGCCAAGTCACCCATGTTTCAATCTGCTCTGCAAATCGGCTGTCTCAGTTAAAAGCCGTAGGTGGAATTATTCCCTTTAAATAATTAGTTATGAATTAAGTTACATTGATCTTTTCGAAACGTAAATGCACTTGATGCAATACTGTGAAACATTAAGTTATGTTTCTTTAAGTTTCAATAGTTTGCGTAAGCGTTAGAAAACACAATTTGTTCATTCAACTTTCTAGTCAAAACTATATCTTGAAAGAACAACTGAGAGCCTTCTAGCGGTTTGCGACTCATATGTGGCGCACCTGGCGCGTTCGTTGTGCATGTGAAGTTACTGTGGTTTGAAGGCGACACCGTCACTGGTTAGAGGGGCGCCGTCGCTGGCCGGAGAGGCGCTGTCACGGGCCGGAGAGGCGTCGTCTATGGCAGGGGCGCCGTCACTGGCTGGGACGCCGTCACTGGTCGGGGTCACTGACCAGGGGCGCAGTCACTGACCAGGGGCGCCGTCACTGACGGGGGCGCCGTCCACTGGCCGCAAGAGAAGCGGTCACTGGCCAAGATGGGCGCCCTTCATGTAGACGCTGTCTGTCACTGCCCGGAGTTGTCGCCGTCACTTGGCACGGGAGGGGCAATCACATTACTGATCGGAGAGGGCGCCAGCCTTTTGCATGGGCTCCTTGGGTCTAAAGACTACGGCCATGCCCTGAATGACCGTATACTCGGTACGCCACAGTCAATCTACCTCACAATAAAGGAGATGTAAACACTAAACAACACCAGCGATAACTCCAGGTAAAAACTGACGATATCGCTGCCAGTGAAAATGTCAGTGGAATGCTGCAATAGAATGATGGATGACTGACGTAAAAACTTAATGAATAAGTTTCGTTGGTGACATGTGACCGAAAGATTCTTGTTCGGTGTTTCGAATTCATATTTGATAGCCTTCGCCAACCTAAAACCCAACGAAATATTTGCAAATCAAGCATTCTGTACGTGCTGCACAATTGCCCATCTGACGTTCATACTTTAGTAAAAAACCACTGTCTCTTGCAGAGTGCAGCAAGCCCGGTGTTTTACGAAAATACAAACCCACGAAACATTACCTATTTAGTTTGTAAATTAGGTCAATGACGTTAAATTTAATGGGATGTTCTTTACTCATCGCGTTCGAGATTGTGATTCATCCTCAATTGAAGACAAAAAACGCTCATATAAACACCAGCTAACATCTGCGTTCAGTTGCAGGTGAAGCATAGCGTGCAATCAGTCTGGCAAAGCGGCCACGGTATCGAAGATGGAGGGTTAAAGTTTAGGTGGTATAATAATCAAAGTATCTTCTCTTATGAGGCAAATATGATTTGTATATATCGTTCTTACTTCTCGAGATATATTTGGCATTGCGCTGCCGTGCACCCTGAATCAGGCCATTTTCCCGAGATTAAACATTGGACAATAAACCAGATAGCCCGTTTTCACGCAATTCGGATTATTTGCGCGTCCTGTAAAGATTCTGAACTCTGTGCTTTGAATATGTTTTTAACATGTATTTGTTGTTGCAAGTTTTAGTATATATATACTATTAAATTACTATATATATAATTATATATATATATATATATATATTATATATATATATTCTATTCAAGAATAGATTACTGATTTAGGCGATAATAATCACTATTCAATAGTAATGGAAACATGAATTGAGCTCATAACAAGTTTATGATACAAAATTTGCCGTTTTTAAAGAACATATGTAACTAGAGTCCATTCGTTCAGTTTAGCATACCGTCATACTCAGAGACGGATCCAGGGGGCCGCAGGAGCCGCCCCTCCCCCCAGAACGCCAGAAGGGCGCCCCACGAGCTGTCCGTCACCGGGTGCATGGACAGCCCGTGAGCACTCGGCGTTCCTATTATGACTACAGGGCACCACTTCGGCGCCTCTATCAAGAATCACAGAGCGCCCCTCAGATCACTCCGTGCCCCTTTATCACCCTTGGATTATTGGAAGGCGCCCCTAAATTGGCCTGCGCCTCCCCCTCCTAAAAATCCTTGATCCGCCCTTGATCATACTAGCTACTTAATCTGGCAGCTTCATGGATCACAGGTCGGTTTGTGCATTGCGCGATGATGTGCTAGAATCGATTCGCTCGTCCACTGCATGGGCGAGTCCATTATGCGTCAACTGAGGGAGAGTCCGTTGAGCGACCAATAGACCAATAGCGTGCCACGCCACATAATGTTTCAGTATCATTCTGAATCATTTGGAAGGACTCATTTGGTGGAGATCAGGCATCACAACTAAGCTTTAAATAATGATCTAGCTAATTACCACCAAACCACTATTTGGTAACAATGTAATAAATAATTATCTTGCTAATTGCCAGCAAACCACTATTTGGTAACATATTCTTACCAACATATTACAAAAGTCTGAGGAACATTTCAACTAAGAAATCGCATTTAAAGTTGTGTAGTTAAGGAATGAATCGTAGAAACTTTTCGAAACATCTTAAAATGTTTCAAAAAGTTCGCACAATAATCCATTGTGAAAAGGCTATTATTTTTATCTTAACCCTTGCCTTACGGGGGGAGGGGGTTGACACGCCCCATCCTGAGGTTTTTCTGGAATAACTTCTTACATACGAGCACTCGGCGTTCCTATTATGACTACAGGGCTCCCCTCAGACCTCGTATGTGTCTCGTATGTGTCGCATCTTGCTGCAATTTTCAGTAGCTGAGTTAACAACAATTACGCGTATCCTTACAACCTTTTATCAAAGTTCGTCAAGCTGCTTGGGAGATATTAACGTTTTAGTGACATGTTGGTAACCTTTTTGCATTACGGGATGGCCAATTGTCGATAACCAATTGAACAGCACATTCGGCAATCGTCATTCAGTACAATCCATCGGCGGTCTTTATTAGTAGTTGGCATATCAACAAAACAGGCTGGCAAAACAGCAAAACAGGCTATGGCTAGTATGCATTACAATTCGTCATTGAGCATAATATTTGTCACCGGCAAAACGCTTCGTGTCCAATTGTGGTAAGGTTTTCGTCATAAAGCGAATGAAATGACAGGTTAACAAAACCCATCGGCGTTGGGCATTAACTATGACTATTTGTCCATAATATTCGTCAAAGCTCAAAACCAAATTCGCTTGAAAATATGTATGCTATTAGCTGTAAACCAACGATAGACGAGTATATTGCCTTATACTCGTACGTGCATTCGTGTCTTACTAAGGCAGTCTTAGTCTTAGTCTCATTCTCCATTGGCGCAATCCACGTGTTATTCGGCAAGTCGCTCATTCGATTTCATGCATTTTCTTTTCATGTGCGTAGCAAATGGAAAGTGTATATTGGTTCCTATTCATATATTTACCGCCACCGATTTGGTTCCATCATCCATCATCACCGACATCGTTCCATATGGCCAACACAGTAACACATGGCGTATGTATGTACAATTACGTACACCTTTTCTTAATGCGAATCGGCGTCTTTTCAGCTCCATTGGGCATTTATCATTTTAAAACGACAGGAGACACCCAGTTTGGCATATATGCATCTCACATCGGCGTAACACACTCCCGCGGCAAAAGGCATTAAAAATCGGCAGTGCACCGTGCACTATCGATTTGTAATGCTCTTTGCCGTGAGAGTGTGTTACGCCGATGTGAGATGCATATATGTCAAACAGTCATGTCTGCTGTCGGTTTAAATGAGATATGCCGAATTGAGCTGAACAGACGCCGATTGGCATTAAGAAAAGGTGTATGCACATTTTGCTGCGCTACACGAATCACGATGCACTTCATCACTAACCAGATGCGTGTGCTTGATAAATGGACGAAATCGGATCATAAGTTCAATACATTGTGGTTGAGCCACCCTAGCAGTCGTTAAAATTGTCCTGCTTCATCAAATTCCTGCATCTATGCCTATACTTGGAGTGAATAAGTTTACACCATAGATGATTAAGGTAATATGAAAACGCAAAAAATAGCAGTATTTTACAGAAAAATATATTGTTTTTACTTAAAATTAAGTATACACCAAACTCCAAAGTAACTCGATACAAAGTTGATAGGGATCTTAACGTACCCTCGGTAATCCAATGCAGAAACATCTCCAACGCCATCTAGCTTGGTCGCTGGTATGTGCTACACCACATGGCGTTTAACACACGCACATGTTAACATTAATGTATACGGAATTGTCATGTTCCAATGTCTTGTTTATGTGTTTTCTACTTTGACGAAGTATTCTGAGGAATGCCGAAATTAACGAAGGGCTTTTGACTGAATGGACAATTAGACTGAATGGTCAATCTTTTTGCCGGAGGTGAATCAGTTTTGCTGAATACTGAATGTTTTACTGACGCCGCCCATCGCTGACAACACCTAGCGGATATGCTTATGCCGATATGCCGATAGTTTTGCTGGAATAGTGAATACTAGCGCCATCTATATGCAGATTGGATGGGGAAGTTTTGTGGATTGGACGACGAGTAATGCAATAAGGTGTAGAACGTCAAATATTGGAAAAATCGCAGAAAATAGAGTTTTCCAGCAAATTGCAAGCGAAAAACGAAGAACACACAAAATAACATTTTCTTAAGATGGTTATCTCGGAATTCCAAAACTTTTGGTTTGTGATCCCAAAAATGTAAAAAGGTGATTTTTTTGAAAAAGTGACTACAAAATCCAAATTTTCAAAGATATTTTGAAAACTGGAATATATGTGAGTGAAGGATTATAAACAATACTAAAAACCAAATTTTGATGCAATTTGCAATATCTCTATTTTTGACTGAGTGATGGCTGTCAAAGTGAAAAAATAGCGACGTAATTTTTCAATCCACTTTTTTTACTCTATGGCCAGATACGAACAAATAAATAGTTTTTTGTATTTCTGAGACAAAACTGGTCTAGGAACATGCCTTTTTGTTTGCATTTAACAAATTCTAATTTTGAGGTTTTCTGATCGTTATTCTGGACGTGATCGAGTCGAAGTTGTTAATCGTAAATCGCTATGAGCAATGCCTCGTCTATGGTGACGATGTCCGTCGACCTAGAGGTTATTAACCCGCGAGTCCACTGGGGGGGCTTTTTTTAACCGCCTCTGAGGAATCTTAAAATTATCTAACGAAACATTGCAGCTATCAAACACCAAACTTTTGTTACCTGACCGGCAGTCTTCTCTTTTAACAACCTCTGCACATTTTTTTATTTCGTCAGAATGTTTTTTGAGATAAAGCTAAGTTAGTGACAACACTACCACACGATTTGATACACCAAAATCAGTTTCAACTTCGAGACAATAGCGAATGCCGTATATGTAGACAAAATTGTTGGAAAATAAAGATAGAAAAATGGTCAAGGCTTACAATATTCAGGGATTTTTGAAAAAAGTGTTTTTGACCCAAAAATTTCAAAAAATAATACTTTATTTTGGTGGAAAAATGACAAAACAAAACAACACTTGCTAAGGATAGTATAAAAAACACAGAATAATATGTTACTGTATTATACATATAACATCCATCGACCAAATTTCAAAATGATATCTGTATCTGTATTAATGAGTGATGACCATTTAACGGTATGGGTAACCTCCGATGACGTCAAATTTTTGATTTTTTTTTTTGTCTTTTTTGTTACCAGAATACAGACAAATAAAAAGCAGTACTGTATTCTGAGACAAAACGGTCTAGAGAAATGTATTGATTTTAACTAATATTAAATCAAATTTTCAAATTTTGGGGACCTTTCGTGACATGAAATTCTGACCTTTCCTTTTTTGAAAAAAAACCTTTTTTTAAATTTTCACGGTTACAATTAAATCCAGGTGGTAAATGAGTATCAATGAGTTCTTAACGTACAAATGTGCTTTACAACATGAAAAACATGTGTTGCATGACTTTCGTATAATTTTTTGGGCATAGTGGACCTTATGTAACTGACCTTGACTTGAAATGTTGCCCAAAAATCCCAATCTAGCTTTTTTTATTCGGGATGTATGGCATACCTTTGAGGCATCTGGGTGAAGTCACGGTTGCAACCCAATCTTGCTTTTGAACTGGAATGATGGTTTATAACAATTTTGTCTATATAAATCTTGACTTTGAGACCTGACCTGTGGGACGTTCAACCACCTGACCTCTAGGGGCAACACAAATTAGTTTACGTCGATTAATTGTCTGGCTATCGATTGCCCGGGGTTTGGGTTTCAGCGTGATCGTCCTGATTGGTTTCGAAAGATACAGGGGGGGTAAAAAAATCGACTCGTGGTTCGAAAATAACCCCCCGTGACTGCGGGTTTACTAACGTGCAGAATAAAATATTGATATATGGTCAGATAGCTAACTCACACACCAAAACAACTTCAGCTAAACTAAATCATTGTATTTAATCATTTTAGTCATGGTTTATCATTCTATCATTGTATTTGTATTTATTATGACTACTTTACATAATGCAGACGGACAGACGCAAATCGCTATTTTGGGGTTGTGTCGATTTTAGTGCATTCACTGAAACCAAGAAGTACCCGTTACCTGATACTACATTGCAACTATCCTGTTTGGATTCCTTACATGACATCAACTGTTGGTTTTTACCGGCGTTGCTCTACGTTGCTTGGTTTGGAAGCTAGCAAGTCAGCCCCCCCCCCCCCGTACGGCGAAAGTAAGAAACGTAAGGCGAGGGTTAAAATGTCCCAAGCTGTGTCGGCGATGGTGTCAGGACTTTGGCAATAGTGTTGAATGATAGAACATTGTATAATCCAACAGGATCCAATACAAATATATGTTACTCTTTACAGTTATTCTGCTAGACTTCGAAATGTGCAGTTTTATGCCGAAAACCCAATAACAGCAGGCCAGGGGACGGGCGCTCCGCAGCCCGGTGCTAGTTCCACGTAATGCTCCCTATGAATGATCCCTTTGTTGAAATGAACCGGTCGTCACTTGATTGAGACTTATGTATGTGTTTAGCGTGATTCTTACGAGTAAGATAAGTGGTGTTAATAGGTCATTTGTATTTCTTTCAAATTTGCGCTTTCGTTTTCAAGCGATAAAATATTATTATACAGCTGCAGGTTAAACTGGCGAATCAACCACTTCTTTGCTCGCGAACAGGCAGCAGCAGTGTTGAAGCCCGCGTAATCAGCAGCAGTTGGAATAGACTATCTAATTAGCTACACCTGTGAGCGCCATTTCAGATCATTAAGTGCCGCGCTTATCTGGTGTTAACTGGTGATCTGCGCCGTGATTAGAGCCCATTTAGTCGAGCCAGAGTGAGCTGGCAGAGCTTAGATAGTGCTGCGCCCTCCATAGACGACATTCATTTCTCGGACACCAGCCGCAGTCCTGTTATCCAACATGAAGTGTCTGCTGATCCTGCTTGTGGCGTCGCTAGCTGCGGCCACCACCACCTACAACAGCCGTGAGTTGATCAATTGTAATCTTGTATCATGTAGACAGTGCAGCCGGTAAAGACAGTGATTCGTGAGAACTTTCTGAACCAGTGTCCTGACTAGACTGCTTGGTATTCTGACTTTTCCCATTTCGTCATTTGAATTTGTTTAAATTGTATTTTCATTAGCAGACTATGTGAATGTATGACAACCATCACTTTAAACGACTGTAATTTATTGTGAAATCATGCAGTGTTACGACAGGCACCCACTATCAGATGCTGCACCGCATAACTTGCCTGTGAGGTAGACTGTACCGTATTGCATAGCTGCAGTGCGGGCCAGAGGACACCCCCAGTGTGCTGCCTCTTTCGATCTTTTGTCTATCTCACTTCACCTGCCTCTTCCTCACTTAACTTGTGTCACTGTTCCGTTTAAATCGATATGCATGTTCCATGGTTAAGCACACTTTGGTTTGAGTTTAAAGCTTTGGCTTGCAAGAAATGCAGCATAAATTGTAAAGTTACAAATGGGTTTCGTATGCAATGCTCGATGTTCTGGTTGCAGAACCCTAAGTATCCATTTTTCGTCAGCCCCTCCGCAGCAGAGCATCAACCAGTACGAGCCGCAGATCAACACGATGTCCGACAAGCTGAATGAGGTCAAACTGGAGGAATCGATGGAAGAGGCGATGAGCGTAGCCTGGCTACGTCTCAGGAAGGTCCAGGTTACGTAAGTAGCAGCATATATACAGTCGGATATGATGGCCGATCAGCAGCGTTCTGGGTATTCAACCAGGGATTCATGAGCCCATTTGATTAGGCGTGTTGAATTTCCTCGTTTGTCAAGACTCATCTTCTGTGCTTTTCACACATTCCTTAATTTTATTTTTTTGCCCTTTTTTCCTCCCTCCCATTCTTGTATTTTCTCCCTTTTATCTAATTAGAACACATGAACGCCATCCTAAATCTCAGCCTCCTCGAATGCATCAGTGTATCTCTTGTCATTGAACCAGCTGGCCACGAAGCACGGGTCAATCTTCCCGGGGACTCAATTTATGGGCCTACG
>VOPJ01010230.1:0-114916 GCA_014673585.1 Semibalanus balanoides
TCGGCGACAGATTGGATGTTGACTACATCGGTCTCTTTCCTTGCTGATATGATTGCATTATCGACATACAAGCAGACAAAATTCAATACCTATGGATTCAGTAAGAATCAGAGATATTGGAAACGGTCTGAATCTGCCATGTCAGTACGCTGTTGGCAGCAATACTGGTTTGCGTTTCCGAATGATCCAAATGCGACACTTTGGATCGATTTACTTAATTTTACGCAACAGTTTGGATGCCGGGCGACAGAATGGACGCGGTGCTCCGTAAATTAATTTTAAGGCATCCAATTTGTCGCCCATAAAAGTATTTTTGGCTGCAGAAAATATTCCGTCGCGGTGCCACCTCGTATAACTTAATCGGAGCGACCTAAGTGTCGCCTCTGTATTTGGCTATTGTACCTACTTCAAACACCCCCCAGTAGGGCGCGGGAAATGTAGAGGCCCAGTGGGGCGCGTGTTAATAACTTCATACTAGCCGTTTGCTGATCTCGATTGATTTTTGCGCTGTGAAGACAACAATTTTCATTTTTTATGTTTGGTAACCAAGCTCCAGGATTTAATTTTGCATGCAATGTTTTGGTTGAATGTTCCCATGGGAAACATTTTTAGACAAACATTGCATGTTTAAAATTCATCCTGAAACTTGTCTACCAGAATCCAAAAATATATCTTTAAAAATGTTATTCTCGCAGCGCAAAAATATATATCTTGCAAAAATCCATCCTTTTTTGTAATTTTTAAAGCCTGGGTGTCAGAGCCAGAATTGTGACAAAAGATTATTGTCCTTATCGGTTAAAAATATTGCAGTACGCTTTCAGTACCTCAGTTAGGAGCGACAATGGCCTTTACATTTCCATTTCTCCGCAATACGTATCTCATGCACTTGTGTGGTGTAAAATAATAAATTATGCTAAAAATGAAATAATAGCTTTCCATAATTTGAAGTATAATTCATAAATTCATACAGAATAATTAATAATTTTTCAACGATTAACATCCTCCACCAGTAGCCAAATTCAAGCTGGGGCAAAAACATAGTTTTGCACCCGCTGCTTCTCCACAGCGGGGGCTAGCTACCCCCGCTGTCCCCGCGGTGACGCCGCCCATGTATGCCAGCTGTAATAAAGATAGTTGATAAAATAGTTAAAAAACAAGTAGTGCACTACATGGAAACTTCCGATCCGTTGTCCAGCGCTCAACACGGTTACAGGAGACGCTACTCAACTGAAGCTGCACTTCACGAGATCATCGATAAAATCCTTCAGACCATGGATCGAGGCAAAATTTCAATTATTGTGCTAATTGACCTCACAAAATGTTTTGATGTAGTCTACCACACAAAAACTCGCTTCAAAAATTATACACTATACAGTGTAGTGCAAATGTTCTGTCCACTTGATTGACGCCACCCGATGTCGATGGCCGATTCTCCCGGCGAATAAATCCTTCGCGAAAACGGCTAGTAGCAGTCCTTTCAGTGCAATATTCGAACAAGCCTGGGGCAATGTTTGTCTCTGGGGCGATGTTTGTTTTTGTCTGCTGGAAGCTGGCTTTGAAAGTGGTCTTAAAAAAAACTTGCTTAAGCGCACCCGTTGAATTTAATGTCAACATTGTCCATCGGTGCTGTCTGTCGGTGCTGCACGCAGTGCCATCTAAAAAACAAAATAACAAGATCTGGGTAACATTTTTTTCACACATGCCAAGCATGAATTGGCTCAGAATTGGGTCATGTTTGATATCTGTGCAGTTGGCGATGACTTTGGTGTAGCCTAGCCTGAAGTGCGCAATCCATTAGATAATATATCCATAATATATCCATATATCCATATACTTAATATTCATATATCCATAATATAATAATATCCATTAGATAATATAATTTAAAGTTCTTGTGACTTGGCACACAAGGAAACACTAGTTGAATGTCTTCCAGATTCCTTATTTATTTTCACTATCTTATTAAGTGCACATTTCAGCGTTTGTATGAGTTGTTCAGATCTGCACAACATGTTTTGCACAATTACTTTATGCATTTGTTTATTGCACATTGCACAATGCACACTCACAGTATAAACATTTCCACGTGAATGAGGCCTTTATTCGTTTGCACAAGACATATGAACACAAGTTAAAAGCATACGTTCAACCAGTTGCAAAAGCAAAAACTAAGTGCGAAATGTGCGAACAATTTTTTTGTTGCAAAAAGACAATACAAACACTTATAACACCTATAAAATCACACAGGACTCCCGAGCACACAAGCAGATACTGAATCATGAGGGAAGTCCTCAGCGTATTCCTAAAATGTGAATAAGACATAGAGTATTCTTCATGGCTCCGAGTGGAAGATATAGAGTATTCTTAATGGCTCCGAGTGGAAGATAAGAATATCTTTCTAGTAGAGTTTGATTTTCCATTGGGTCTGCACTCTGCAGTGCAAGAATATTGTTATCTTTGCACTCCTTTGAGATGCAAAGATAAAAATGTTTAATGCTCGTTCAACGATAAAGTGAAAAAATGTGTTATATTTGCATCCCTCTGAAATGGACAAGGTCACGCGAGTTTCGACGAAAAATCAAGTACAGAACTGAACTCGACTGAATCAAACTCTACTTAGAAAGATATAGAATTCTTCATGTTTCCCTCGTGGAAGATAGAAAATATTTCCGTGCGTGTTCCTCACAAAAACCTCGCTTCCTTTCGTCGCTCAGTTTTTCAGTCACAGCTTGGAAAATATATCCTATCTTCCACTCGAGCCATGAAGAATACTATTATATCTTTCCAAGTCTCCGTGAGGACTGAAAAAAAACGCAGCGACGAAAGGGCGAGTATTGTGAGGATCACGCGCCGGAAAATATTTCCTTATCTTCCACGAGGAAACACGAATAATTATATATATTTCTGGTATAGTTTGATTCAGTCCAGTTCAGTTTCACTACTTGATTGTTTCGCCAGAACTCGCGTGACTTATCTTGCATCTCAGAGGATGCAAATATAACACATTTATTTCACTTAATCGTTGAACGAGCATTACACATCTTTGCATCTCAGGAGGAGGCAAAGATCAAATATTTACTGACTTCATTACCTAATTGAAAATCAAATTCTACTAGAAAGATAAGGATATATCTAGTTAGGTTTGATTTTCCATGGGTGCACAGGAATTTTTATCTGCACTCCTCCTGAGATGTAATAATAAAAATGTTTGTAATGCTCGTTTAAGATAAAGCTGAAATAATGTTAATTGTGCATTCACCGGCGAGTTTCCAGTGAAAAATCAAGTACGAAGAGATGGAATCGTACTGAATCAAACTCACCTAGAACAGATATAGAATGCTTCCATGTTCCCTCGGTGGGACAGAAAATCTTTTCCGCCGCGTTGTTCCTGTCAAAACCTCGCTCCTTTCGTCGCTCGGTTGTTCGTCGCTCGCTTCTAAAAGATATATAGTATTTCTCAGTGGCTCCTGAGTGGAAGATAAGGATATCTTTGTCCAAGACGTGTGGACTGAAAAACCCGAGCGAACGAAGGAGCGATCATTCAAGGAACACGCGCGGAAAAGATTTCCTATCTTCCACGAGGGAAACATGAAGAATTCTATATAGTAGAGTTTGATTCAGTCAAGTTCAGTTCAGTACTTGATTTTTCGTCGAAAATCGCGTGACATTATCTTGCATCTCAGAGGGAAGCAAGTATAACGCATTATTTCAGTTTATTGTTGAACGAGTATTAAACATTTTTATCTTTGCATCTCAGAAGAGTGCAAAGATAAAAATATTCCTGCACTGCAGACCCAATGGAAAATCAAACTCTACTAGAAAGATAACCTTATCTTCCACTCGGAGCTATGAAGAATACTTTATTTCTTTTCCAAGCGTGTGACTGAAAAACCGAGCGACGAAGGAGCAAGATTTTGTCAGGAACACGCGCGGAAAAGATTCCCTTTCTTCCACGATGGAAACATGAATAATTATATATATTTCTAGGCAGAGTTTGATTCAGTCCTGTTCAGTTCAGTACATTATTTTTCGTGAAAACTCGCGTGACCTTATCTTGCATCTCAGAGGGATGCAAATACAACACATTTCACTTTATTGTTGAACGAGCATTAAACATTTTTATCTTTGCATCTCAGAGGAGTGCATAGAAAAACATATTCCTGCACTGTAGACCCAATGGAAAATCAAACTCTACTAGAAAGATATCCTTATCTTCCACTCGGAGCCATGAAGAATACTCTATGTCTCAGTACCGAGGTCCACGCGAGTTGGTGGCTTCGAGTGGCAGGCAAATGTTATGTGCAAATGTCACTTGTAAGCAATACCCGTAAGCGTTCTGGGTCAGTAATTAGGTCGACCGTTCACTGGACAGAGACGAGGCAGAGACGTCGTCTGAAGACGACGTCTCTGGCTTGGTGCGATGGCAGGCGGTGAAGACAACATACGCCATGTTCAACATGCTGACCAGAAGCACCAGACCAGCGAGACAGGTCATCATCACAGGGAACCCATACAAGTCCACAACCAGCCCACCAAGTGGCGGTCCCACCACGCAGCCGAGCGAGTACACCGTCCAGAGCACACTCGATACGAACGCCTGCGTGACCAGGTCATTGGGAAGACCATGCCGCAGTCCTTCAGCCAGCATCAGCTGGAAGCAGGGGATGTACGCGCACCCAAGTGAGCTCTCCATTAGGGTCATCCCGAGCCCGAGCAGCCACCAGCGCGGCGCGAGGCCCAGCAGCGGCGACGGCGGGATGAGAAGCAGGCTGACCGACACCACCAGCAGGCCAAGGCTGATGAAGGCGTGTGGTTGACGAGCGCTCTCGGTGATCCACGCCCACAGCCAGCTTGTCAGCGCGTACGCCACCGTCGCCACTGTGAAGTACAGCCCCAGGGTTGAAGGTGTGATGCCCAGCACTTGGTCGGCGTACGGCGCCACCGCGGTGTCGAACGTCAAGAAGACGAGCGAGTACTGAAATATGGTGATTAGGCACAGCCAGTTCTGCGAGGACTTGCCGAAGACCCGCAGCATGTTCATATAAGGCACTTGAGTTCGCTGGTAGCGGTCCAGCGAAGGCATAAACCCGTAGTTGAGTGCGGCGGCCCCTACCATCGTTACACCAGTGACGTAGAACGGTAAGCCAAAGCCGCCAATACCGTACAGCCCACTGCCAATGGCCGGAGCCACAGCAAGTCCTAGCGACTGAGCAGCAGCGATGAGGGCGACTGTGCGACTGGTGTGCTCTTCGAACTGGTTGGCGATGATGGTGAAGGCGCAGCCAGAGACGGCCGTCGTGCCGGCGGCCTCCGCCAGCCGCACCAGGAAACAGGCCGCCACGAACAGCTGCGTGTCGCCGATGTGGTAGAGCGTGCCGAACACGATGGTGGTGACGCCGGCGGTGGCGATGCCGATGTTGTAGAGCCTGGTGACGCCGATGATGGGAGCCACGCGACCAACGATTGGACTCAGGACCATCTGGGCCATGGCGAAGCAGCTGAATACCGTACTGATTGTCGTCTGAGGAACACCTCGAGAGGCAGCCTCCACTGGGAAGAACGGTATCATCACTGCCACCAAGGACCCGTTCAAAAGGCTCACCAATACCATTCCCACCAAGAGCTTCTTTTGATTCCATGTAAGCGATCGGTCAACAGTTTGGTATGCCAAAGTAGGTTTGCGACTATTTGTGAAGGCATTTGCAGAGTTCCCTCTACTGGCACCTCTGTTTTGACCGGCTCCATAGCAGTGGTTACCACTGTTTTCAAACTTTCCAGATATAAGAAGCGTTTTGTCTGTTGCTTTGGGCATTCTGACGCAACGCAAACTATTATGATACAATTATAAAGTGCATTGAGGTGGTGTTTGCAGCCAGGGGGTTTTTACCATGGCATTTCGCTTCGCATTCGTCATTTTTTGAAATTATGAATTCCCAAATTCCGAATGTATTGAATAGTTACACCAAAGTCTGTTCAGTGAAAGGTGAATAAAACTTAAGATGAATGTAAAGAACGCAAAAGTGAATGCAAAGCTTGAAACAAATATCAGTAAAAGTGCTGCACGTCTTTTCAAAACAGTTATTGATTGACGACGATGGGTTGCGTCGGCGATGGCTTGCTCAAGATGGATAGAAATTCTCTGGTAACGGCAACAAACCTGAAAGAGAAATGTCTGATCATCACAGTGCACACCGAAGCTGTACTGTATATAACTACACGAATACCAGCCAGCCAGTCGGGGTACCAGTCTGGTGTTCATACCGATGTAATAACTATTTTAGTAAAAACTCTTCATGATTGTTCGTTGCCTAAATATTTAAATTAGGTTTTGTGGGGATTCAACGACAAAGACGGGAAACGACAGGAATACAAGTGGACACTCGACAATTTTAACCCATTGTTGCACAAATGTACATGAGTCACACGCTGGCGCAAGTTATTTTCAAAATGACATTTACTTTCTACTATATTTTTGTCCTGTAAATCTGATTAATTGCGGGCTGTATGATCGGTTGACGCTATTACGCTTTTGTTAATCGTATTTCCGTTGCTCACAAGTTTTCCAGTGTTCGGTTCAGTTTCTGTTCGGTTCAGGAACTCAAAATTTTGACTCCAGATGTGAAAATAAATTTTAGATACAGTCCAAAAATTCATGAGGCTGATCCAAGCCGTTCTGGAGATATCTGCAAAAAACATGACGGGTGGATAAAAACACCCCCCCCCTGCCACTAAAAGGGTACAAGCAATTGAACACATCATGAAAACCTGGACGGATGGTACGTCACAAGCTAAACGAGACATGTACTGTTATACTCGTATTGTAGCTGGTAATAACCGGAGGCAAAGCTCTTTTAAGCAAAACCCCAATTACTTTAAATTCCTAAAGTAGATACACAACTCCAAATCTCCTCAAATGTAAATTAAAACAATAGCACCTTGTGCTCGCTCGCAATCAATAAAGCCATACATCGATTAGACATAATGTTGGGAGATATTTATATTCTTGACCGATTTGGTGTTTATTTCTAGCAATTTGAGGTAGACTCAATGGCCGGACTGATAGAACGCTTGCTGTATAGAGATTGGAGACTTACATCATCGCACCATCATCGATGCTTGAACACGCTTCTGTTCCACCATTCCCCCTTATCGATGCGGACCCCTCCAAACCCTGGGCTGGCAGAGGCCTCTGTTCCGGGGCTGGCTTGCTTGTGGGGGGGGGGGGGGTGTGCTGGAACACTTGCTGGTCTGGGGGGCGGGCACGCCTCTGTTCCATCGTGTTCCCATTATTTATTCCCCCTCCCAACGCTCAATCGCTTGTCTGAAACGCCTATTTTCATCAACGCCCCCCATCCGATGCTGAAGACGCTGCTCGTTCCACATCATCGCCCTCATCTGATTCCCTAAAGAACGCCTCTGTTCCCCTCTGAGTGCCTGCCGCCCATCGCTGCTGAAGACGCCCTCTGTTTTATTTAACCCCCCCATCGATGCCTGAAGACGCCTCTGTTCTGCTTCATCATCCCCCCATCGATGCCTGAAGACGCCTCTGTTCTGCTTCATCATCCCCCCATCGATGCCTGAAGACGCCTCTGTTCTGCTTCATCATCCCCCCATCGATGCCTGAAGACGCCTCTGTTGCTGACGCCCGCATTCCATGTTTGTCTGCGCACAGACAATTCACTGGAGACCACCTCCAATTGACAATGTGCAGTAGTTGAAATTCCGCTAAGAGATGGCGTTGAATATTTGGTTTGCTTTTTCGTGTTGCTTTTCAAAACTAAGGTATTATCTTAACTTGAAGAAGGACAGTTTTATTTTTGGGACTTGTAGCGAACAACCATGCAATGGAATGTGTTGTCGCGAGATATGAAACATGAATTGGCTTAGATGTAGTGTAACCAATGTGGTCATACGCTCGTTACCCATATGCCGGCAATGTAAAAAGCAATTAGCGCGTGGAGTGTGGTATTTTCCGCATTAATGCACTGGCATACCGCACCTGGCGACATATGTAAAAGACTTACTAAACTCTGCTTGTTGTATGTAATATATGTGAATCTTCGGCGTTTTCAAAATTACTGCACTCGCTTCGCTCGTGCAGTAATTTCAAAAAACGCCTCGATCACAAACATCTACATACCATCATCGTTCAGTAATGCTTAATACCATGTTGCATTAAAATGGGATATAAGTTAAAACTGTATTACGGAAAGTGGGGCAAAACGACTTAAAAACTTATCTTATAGCAATTAGGAGACAATTAGTAGATTCTTAAATTTAACCAGTCGGCTTATCTCTACTGGATTACAGTAACGATGAAAACAAAACAACAAACTGTCAAACTACTTGGTAATATACATTCGCCTCCTCCCTTCCCTGTATACGACTCACCGTAGCGATGTTGGACGGCCACTCAGCACCGCGACGTGCCACCGTGACGGCCGCTCAGCACTGACAACACGGCTCAACTAAGCAGCACGGCTGATTCTAAGCAGCAGACCTCGGCACTGGTTGCACATAACTCCGCCGAACCGGTTATCCGTTACATAACTGGCCGGCTCAGCGGGCGGTACACGCACGATAAGCCCAGCTCCGTCCGGCAGCCCAGTCTGGTATCGCGCACCCCGAAGTGGAGCTAGTCCACCAGTCTGCAATCAGGAACTTCGTTCGATCTCTAGATATGGCTGAAGAGACAGTTGCAAAAACAGACCCGACCGAAGCTCGTTCTGAAAATTATTTAGGTACAGTGACATGTCCGCTGCAGTGTTTGTAAATGCACGCTGCATTATTGCGTAGATGAGATGGATAAGACAACCAATCCTCCAGTTTGTCGATCGGCTTTATAATTTAGATGCAAAGGAGAAGGCGTTGAAAACGTCTAACACGATCTTATCGCTTATCTGTGGGTCACTTGGCCTGATATAAGCAGCCCACCGGGACATGTTTGGGACTTAATATCACAAAGTATCAGGCTCGTAGGGTATGGTCCTCTTACCTCGTGAGTGTATGGCACTGTTGGGTGCCAAAGTCCGTTTGTAGTTACAGTTCTTGAATCAGAAGGCTTTTGCTGTATTTCGCGAGAGAGACAGGGAACCACGTCCAAGCGTAAAGAGGGGGTTAGCCAGGGAAGAGAAGATTGCAGGAGCGACAGAGAGGCACACCCAACTAGCGTGAGCGTGCGCCAGAGAAGAAAGAAAACATCTCAGTCTTCTCTGAATGAAGAGAGGGAGGACCCCGCGCCCTGGAGGTTGCCCGCCACTGAGCTCGCGCAGCAGTGGCGGACCAGACTACATCGTCACAGGGTCACAGGGTCGTCACAGGGTCACAGGGTCACAGGGTCACCGGGTGGACGGTCGACGGCAGCTCACTGATAATGCTGACGCCAGCATGCTCTCTCTGACGTCGGCTCTCTGATAGAGCGGACGTCATCAAGTCTGACGTCAGCTCACTGCAGACTCAGCACTATCCAGCTGACTGGGCAGCGGCGGTGACGGATGATCGGGCCATGGGGTCAGCAGAGGCTCGGTGGAGGAATATGAGACAGGGTGACAGAGTCAGCTGGACACCACATAATTATCACGGGGGGGGGATTCGAAAATAATTCTGCTAAGGTATCTATATGGTTCAGCGCAGGCACGTAGTTGTGATTTTCATCAGGGGAGGGGGGACGTCAGTGGTATAAACATATTTCGATCCTCAGCCAAATGCTGTTGATCGGAGGGGGGGGGAGGGTCAGGTCGTAAGCAGAGTGGCATTTTATCTCAAGTGTAAACTGGTGTGCTCAGGGGATCCTCTGAACTCCGCTCCATTGGGGATTACCCGGATTAGGCAGAATCCTCAAATGCTGCTCGGTAGTTTGTTTAAATTCATGTCAAAATTGTCACATTGCAATGTGCGATGAGCAATGCATTGCTCAGTCAAACATTGTGGCTGTGGTTCGACCACAAACTTCTTTGGAGGTGGGAGCACTGGACAGGGGTGGTAAAAACGCCTTTGGCGCCAACCAAATCTGGCATGGGGAAATTGGCTCCCAGTGACAAGTATCGACGCAAAATCACTGGTGAATCAAAAACGACTTAAAAGTTGGTTTAGAGTTGGTTAACCCGCGGGTCAATGGGTCTCGGGATTTTCCACGCCCTACTGGGGGTTGTTTCAACCCCTCTTCTAACTCGGCTTCTATGGGACATAGACCAAAACCAAAATGCTGATCGATAGGTCGTCAGAAATCATTTCGATACTATTTCGCATTTGTTTTGCTCAGGTCAAAATTTAGGTCACCNAAATATCTCTCTGAATATTGGTCTGTATGCAAAATGATGTGCATCACGTTGATCAGTACATTTTTCGTATTATTTTACACACATTCACCAAACAACCTGCAACTTGTCCATTGTGTGTCGCGTGAGAAAAAGGGAATAGTTCATGATAATACCTTGAAGATGGATTTGTTGAACTGGGACACGTTTGACTGAATGGAGGACATCAACATGTGCGAAGGGTTGAGATTTTAAACAATTTGAAAGTGGTGTCGAAGAAAGATCTCAAACAAGCATGATTTAACACTATTCCGTGTGGACGACCAGAATTACGGTAACCTGAGGGGTGCCACCCCTAGAGATATCGATAACCGTTTTGTCGATTTAGATTGAACAAATGCCATTTTATTCCCCATACAAATATGTTTCTTCTTAGACCCAAAATTGATTTTGTGTTAAAAAATGGGAGTAAGGAGGCAAGAAATACGAACATTTTGGGTGTTTTTGAAAGACAATTGCGGCCATGTCGCTTGACCGATTTTCTTACGACAAACGTTTTTCAGATTAAAATGTACTGGTCTTTAATATATTAAAAGACGAGTACTAAAATGCAAATTCATACGCGTTCAGGGGATGTAAAATCGGGAGATTTTCTGATAACAAATTTATGATGTTTGATATTGTTTGGGACGATATGAACGTCACATGTGGGCATTATTTTCTTTGATTTGTTAAATGTAATAAGTATTACGATTAGGTGGATCCAGGTTAACAACGTGGGAGCACTATGTCCGAAACACTTTTTATCATCTTGTTAATTTGAAGTTGGATCTAATTTGAGGAAATGTTTATCTCTCCTCTTTTTTGAACATAGTGCGCTCTCCCAAACTCATGTATCATATTCCATGGGCTCCGCAGCGGGGGGGGGATCGGGGGACGTGTCCCCCCCACGATTTTGGATTTTAACATTAGGCTATGGGCGTTGCATGGAAAGAATGGACTTAGAATGCCTCCGTCCCCCCCCTTCCAACTTTCGGGAGGTGGCGTTGCCCTGGTAAATCTCAGTATGATGATGCGTAATTGCAAGGTGCAAATGTTTCTGACGCATCTTATTGCACGCAAACTACGAAGCGGCATACAACCACAGTTCACTGCGCATTCGTAGCACTTCCCCAAGAACAGAAGCCTGAAGCTGGCGCTCTGCGTGGCCGATTTTGTTCAATAATGCACGAACCAACGTGTCAATTTGTTTGGGAAAGTTACACAGTTTCAATTACGCCTAGGCTAAGGCTTAGAAGCAAGGAAGTGAACCCATGGGGGGGGGGGGGGAAGAATATGCCCCGCAGGGAAATGGTTAAATTCAAAGTAACAATGGTGAAGGTGACATCTCATGCAAAGATTTACATCTCACGTCACCGCAAATATTGTATCCAATCTACTTTGAATGAAGTAATTTCCTGTAGGAAATGGACGGTGACGAAGTTATTCACACCGAAATAAACTAGAACCTTCACTCTACCAGCTTTCCATGCATCGCCAAGTCAGCCTACCTTCTCGATCAGAAGGCCTGCTAATAATGTTTGTTCAGTAGACAAACCACAATCTATGCAGACAATGCTGATGTTTATCTCTCAGTAGACTGACGACGTACCCCAGTGACCAGAAAACAAACACGAAGGAGTTGAATCGCGGTCAGCCATGTGGGAGCCTGCTCACCACTTGAGTCAGTGTTCGCTGTCCAATGGATCGAGCGCTCCACCAACACAATAGCCAGTAAATTGCCGCGGCGCCGGCGCATATTCGTCTTCCATTCAGTCGCCGCGCGCCTGGCGTCCCCGCCTCGGGCGAACTGCCCTGTCCAGTGGGGCCGTTCAGAGGGGCACATATTCCGGACCTCAACAGTGAACAGACTCTGGACCACCCTGACACCACGGACAGCTCAGGCAGACGATTGATTTGCTGTCCTGTCGGCCTTATACCTGTCGGCCGGCAGTGCCGCACCACCAACAGTCCTGTGGTATGTAGGTACTATCGCTGGCCGGGTCCGCCGTTAGCAGACAGACAGACAGACAGACAGACAGACGGTGTGCCTCAGCTGAAGCTGAAGGGACGCCGGCCGGCCGGGTCTGACACGCTGGGCGGCTCTCTTCAAATGCCGGTAATGACTGTTGACGGATGGCGGCGGCTTCTGTCGCGTTGGCGCAGCATCCGGCGGCTGCATTGATGCCACTGTGACGTCAGTGTGGCATCCGGCGGCCACTGTGACGTCAGTGTGGCATCCGGCGGCCACTGTGACGTCAGTGGGGTATCCGGCGGCCACTGTGACGTCAGTATGGCATCCGGCGGCCACTGTGACGTCAGTGTGATATCCGGCGGCCACTGTGACGTCAGTGGGGTATCCGGCGGCCACTGTGACGTCAGTGGGGTATCCGGCGGCCACTGTGACGTCAGTGGGGTATCCGGCGGCATCTGTGACGTCAGTGTGATCATGATTTTTTTAGTTCAACGTAAGCAGGGACGTAGCCAAGAAGGGGGGGGGGCACAAGTGTCATCCCCCGAGCAAAACTCATTTACATATAGATAGAATGGGATTCTCTGGGGAATGGTGACTCGACCCCACGGCGACTCGACCCTGTTCAACAATATGGACTGAAGAAGCGAAATCTGATTCTACTCCGACGTGCCTCCCCCCCCCCTCTGACAAAAGTCCTGGGACTACGCGCCTGACCGTAACGAAGAGCAGATAATAAGTAAATATTGTATATAGTATGTAGTTATTCTAATCTGATCACCAGCGAAAGCTGCAGTGTGTGTGTCGTGGGAAAGTGTAGCCGTGAGAGTAATAGTATTAGTTTATGCTGAATCTGAGTCACCGAGTCGAAATGAGCAAGTGTGTCGTGTCAGTGGGAAGTGTAGCCTGGTGACGCTCATATTAGTATTAGCTATGCTGAATCTGATCAACCACGAAACTGCAGTCGTGTCGTGTATGTGGGAAAGTGTAGCCGGTGAGAGTATCTGTATTAGCTATGCTGAACAACTCTGCAACCAAGCCAGTCGAAACTGCAGTAGTTGTCGTGTCAGTGGAAAGTGTAGCGGTGAGAGATTATGTATTACTATGCTGAATCTGATCACCAGTCGAAACTGCAGTGTGTCGTGTCAGTGGGAAAGTGTAGCCGGTGAGAGTCTGGCCGCTGAGGCGCCTGCGTTATTTCCACGCCACGTGGCTTCACCCAAGGCTATAGAACAACAACAGGGCACAGGCTATAGGCTATAGAACCCAAGGCTATAGAAGCCCAGAGGCTTCACCCCCGACGGCGGCTCTCCACGCATAACTCTCCGCCGAGATGTTTAATTATACAAGCGGTTCAGAAAGGAGCGTGTATATTTGCCACAGCTGCAAAATATGAAGCTCTAAAGTTCCGCAGCACTTTCATTCTCCATGAAATGGCCGACAAGGGCTTAGGATGGTCTCAGCCGGCCGCTTTGTTCTGATTCGGGTTAGAAACACATCATACGGTAAGCCGCATAGTGTTATGCAACCAATCTTGTTCTGTAAAATGCATTAAAATATTGTGGAAAGTATTTAAAGAGAACAGAGCTTTCTTTCAAAATGTTGTATGCGCAGAATAACTGATGTATCTTTCGCAAGAATCAATACCCCAGTTACCCCAGCACAAACTCTGCAATGTTCGGCAGCCAAATTTTCATGAGCTGCTGATATGATGCAGTATTTATCCACTGGTGGATCCAGGGTTGGCGCGGATCTAGGATTTCGGTCAGGGGGGGTGACATACAAAAAGTTGCGCAATGGTCGTGACCTGGCTCAGGGGGAGGGAATGTATTTAGGTCAATGATCCCCAAAAAACCTGAAACGGGCGCAAAATGGACACTTTCCTGATATAGAAAACAATTTAAGCAACTCTTGCGAAGAAAAGTTTGCATTAAATCAGCTAGCAATGCATAAGCAATCAAAATCCGATGATTTTTCAGAATTGTATGAGACTTTGTGATTCCCTCTCCCAAAAGCCTTCCCCCAACAACAAAAAACATCGTTCTAGACCCGCCACTGTATTTATCAGCAATGCATGGTGCAATTCCAGAGGCGACTCGATATCCGTTATATCATAGGACCGACTCTCTCCCTCTCTCTCCCCTCCCCCTCTATCTCGACCTCGCCTTTCTCTCTCACATTTTTATCTTCCTCGTACATCCTGCTTCTTATCTTGCCATCGTGTAACGAAGAACTCGCCTCTCCCACTGCTGGTTCTGCTCACCGCCGCCGATGCGCTGTGACTTCGGCCCCCTCCATGTCTTCTGACGCCCCCCGGCTTCGACCCCCTCCATGTCTTCTGTTAACACACCGCTGACAGCGCTTGGCCGCAGAAAGCCGGGATAACATGCACGGACGATGGATTGCACCAGCATGCAATCCGCCGGTGACCAAAGCATTATTTACTCCTCTCGGAACGGACGGACCGGTTTCGAAGCTGCCACGGGCTTGTTTCGCTGAGCTGGTTTGTTGCTAGCTGGAAAAGCAGGCCGGCGGAGTAAGATATCGGATATCTGGCAGCAGCACGACTACGCTGGAACCGGCCAGAACATGCCAAAGGCCACTCGATTGTTTGTGCAGCTGCTGCCCCTGGCGACGAGCTGTTCAGCTGTTTGTGCAGGCTACTTGGTCACAGGGGGAGTGCATTGTGTGCTCTGTTGACAGTGTGCCGCCTGCGGGGTCCTCGAGTCGACCGTGCGGCCATTGTTAGCTGGGCGGACTGCCGAGTTGTGACTGCAACTTTAACGAAGCCGGTGAATGCCTTCGAGGCGGGTTCTTATTTCACTGGGTATAAACAGAGTACTACATTCTCATAAGTTATTCACATACAAATCAGTATGCATATTCAGTGAGCTCCGAGTAAATGCGGTGTAGCTTGACAGGACACTGTCAACGAGTTTTCTTATAGGCCTTGATTTCGCACGGCTGTCGCTATGGTTTTAATTGGTTTATTTCGGTAGCATGGGTTTTCTTAGTTCTAATTCAGTTATTCATTGCAAATGTTCTTGTCTTCGAAGTTTCTGGTGATATTCACACTATCCATCCATGTGAAGACTGAACTCCTGCCGACTGTGGCCTGTGCTCAGCTACGAGATGGCTGACAATTACACAATCGTTTGCGGAGTAAATATAAACCTTGTCTAGAACTCATACATGTGGTGCAAAATTACCATTTATCTAAAGTTTTCTATAGTATTTCGAAACAACTAATTTTTTGACACGAATGATTTAATTACCGTTCGGTTCGTGTAAGAAGTTCAAAATCTATATCAATTCAGTCTGTTTAAAAAATGCAAATATTTCGAGTGGATTCAGCAATGATGATAATGAATCAAGGAGTGAAATATGAATGATATGGTCAATCAAAGTTTTATATGCGGTCATATTGGATGTAAATTCTCTGTTTGTGTGTACTCTTGTCTAGGATGCTAGTGTGTAATTCATTTTGAGTTGTTCACTGGTTAACTTTAGTTGTAAATTCTGAATTTAATCAATTGCAATCTAAAGCAGGTTATCACGATCAAGTCAATCACGACTCAGATTGAAATATCATAACACATAATCGATTCCCGCTTAAATCAACGAAGGTTAATTTAACGATTAAAATCGACACAATCATGGTTGAATCATAAACCAGTTCGGCGAAGTCCTGTAGCTTGTTCGCTCGGGCGAAAACTGACATATCTCCTCTTATGTTTCAGGTAAGCATGGATTGCAATCCAGTTGATACAAAGGAACGTTCTTATGCATGGCTTAGCGCGCTGTTGCTCCGCTGGTGAGTACCTGGAGTGTGGCACGCTGAGTGTGGCAATCTGAGTGTGACGCTCTGCAGCTGTCGAGGGACACACTCTCGGAATGATACACTTCCTGAGCAACATCACCTGCAGAAGAGGTGATTCGGGTGCCTATGCGGCGCATTCTGGACGGAATGTCCATGCATCCTTTAATCGAATGAAGCTCGGTCTGTTGGCTAACGCAGCGGCCAGCCGGCGTCTCCTCTCTCTGCCATCTCCTTCCACAGTTGATTCCCGTCTCCTGGTGTCTCCTCGCCGTCCGGCGTCTTGTTTGGGTCTGGTCGGTCCCTTCTGCCTTCCAGCCCTGCTCCTGTAGCGACCCTCAGCCCCGACTCGGCGGTCTCATCCGGCTGACGACCTGTCCTCGATCCGTCTCCCGTCTCCCTTAAAGGGAATATAGCACCTTGGGAAAAGTATGTAGAATGATGGAGAAGAATGCCCTGATTACGGTCCTGGCATTCATTTTTGCGAAAAAAGTCAGAATCTTGTTGTAATTGGAAAAATAGTAATATGTATTACATGTGACGCACAACAATATTGCTTCACCTAAGCGAGTTGTGACGTCAGAAGGAGGCATCGAACGGCCAAAAAAATCGTTCCTTGAAAAATACAAGATGCGTAAAAACGTTAAACACTGCGTTCGCATGGTTTCCTGCTCGCAACGATAATATTGGACGCGATTACAATGTGTTTAATGTTTGCACTAGGGTCTATTCTAAGCATTCTTGTAATGTTTTAATAGGAAATCAACTTACAATGCAATATAGTTACTTAAAACTATATCCACACCAGAGTGAATTTGTCAATGTTGTGATTAGCCCATGAATGAAATTCATTATGTTAGCACTGCATATGCTTCTATTGGGGATAATATTTAAGCTAACGGTAAGGAACACCCATCACAGTTGTGCCCTTTTGAAGACCTTGTCTGTATTTATTTTCAAATGGAATCCCAATGAAAATTCAAAAAGTTAGGCCAATTCATATGTTTTGGAAAACCGAACTTCCGTAAAACAACACAAGCTTCTAAATATATTTGTTGTGTATGCATGAACATTGACCGAGCACCATCAAACACATTTCGTCAACTCACATAGTATCTATGGTATTTTGTACATTGAATCGGATTCACAATTTGACATAAAATTTATTTATACATATCCCACATAGTTGAATTTGCCCTGGCATTGAGTGAAATACATAAGTTAGTATGAAGATGCTTCTATGCGGATAATGATTGCAGCTACCGGTTCGAGCTTACCCATCAACAGTTTAGGCCTTTCAAAGACCATTGTCTGCATGTTATTTCAAAATTGAAATCCAATGAAAACTGACAAAGAAAATTGACATTCATTTTACAATTGTTCAAGTCAATTACCTTCGGTACGACGGGAGCGGACGTTCAAAAAAGCAATGCGGTGGAAATCACAGTGGCAGTAACTACTGGATGACGTTATGCGATACGTCACGATTGTGACGTTGAAATATGCCCAACGGTTTTTGCGTTCAAACTCAGCAACTAGGTCGTTTTGGAGGAAAAAATGTCAGATTTAGAGGTTTCTCAGTACACCCGACAATCTGGCTATCTCAGTTAAAAACTAATGTTAAAGGTGCTATATTCCCTTTAAATGTCTTCATTCTGTCTCCTTTCCTCCGTCTCTCGTCTGCTGTGTATTATAAACGGAAAGGTCCGACAACGCTAATGTAAAATCACAGAGAATGAGTGTCCAAAAGTTAGCTTAGCTTCCACTAGCACTGGTTACTGAACTCCATGTCATAAGAAAGGGTAAGCTGAGCTATACGGTGTTCTTTTTATGATGCACGATTCTTAACTTCACTCCCGTCTCTGTCAGCGCAGACAGTTAGTCACCGGGAGCCCTAGTTACCAAGTTCCAGTGGTGGCGGACTGCTGTCCCATGTTGGTCAGAACAGGACAGAGGGTCACGGTGGAGCCGCAGCACCAGGTCCAGGTGGTGGTGGACTGACTGTCCCTGGTTTGGTCAGAACAGTCAGAGGGTCACTGGGAGCCCCAGCTACCAGGTCCAGTTGGTGGCGGACTGCTGATGTCCCTGTTGGTCATAACAGACAGAGGGTCACTGGGAGCCCCAAGCTTACCAGGTCCCAGTGTGGGCGGGGACTGCTGTCCCTGGTTGGTCAGAAACAGACAGAGGCGTCATTGGGAGCCGCAGTCACCAAGTCCAGATGGTGGCGGGACCCTGATTGGTCAGAACAGACAGAGGGTCACTGGAGCCGCAGTCACCAGGTCCAGGTGGTGGCGGGACTGCTGTCCCTGTTGGTCAGCGCAGACAGTTAGTCACCGGAGCCCCACCTACCAAGTCCAGGTGGCACTGCTGTGCCTGTTAGTCAGAACAGACAGTTAGTCACCGGAGCCCTAGTTACCAAGTCCAGGTGGTGGTGGGACTGCTGTGCCTGTTAGTCAGAACAGACAGAGGGCCACTGGAGCCCCAGCTACCAAGTCCAGGTGGTGGCGGGACTGCTGTCCCTGTTGGTCAGAACAGACAGAGGGTCATGGAGCCCCAGCTACCAGGTCCAGGTGGGTGGCGGACTGCTGTCCTGTTGGTTCAGAACAGACAAGAGGGGTCACTGGAGCCCCCAGCTACCAGGTCCAGGTGGTGGCGGGGACTGCTTTCCCTGTTGGTTCAGAACAGACAGAGGGTCCTGGAGCCCCAGTCACCAAGTCCAGATGGTGGCGGGACCCTTGTTGATCAGAACAGGACGAGGGTCACTTGGAGCCGCAGTCCACCAGGTCCAGTGAGTGGCGGGACTGCCCCCCTGTTGCCTGTTGGTCAGAACAACCAGAGGTCACTGAGCCGCAGGTCACCAAGTCCAGATGGGTGGCGGGACCCTGTTAGTCAGAACCAGACAGAGGGTCACTGGAGCCTCAGTTACCAGTTCCAGGTGGTGGCGGGACTGCTGTGCCTGTTGGTCAGAACAGACAGAGGGTCACTGGAGCCGCAGTCACCAAGTCCAGATGGTGGCGGGACCCTGTTAGTCAGAACAGACAGAGGGTCACTGGAGCCCCAGTTACCAGGTCCAGGTGGTGGCGGGACTGCTGTGCCTGTTAGTCAGGAACATACAGAGGGTCACTGGAGCCGCAGTTACCAGGTCCAGGTGGTGGCGGGACTGCTGTGCCTGTTAGTCAGGACAGACAGAGGGCCACTGGAGCCGCAGTCACCAGGTCCAGGTGGTGGCGGGACTGCTGTGCCTGTTGGTCAGAACAGACAGAGGGTCACCGGAGCCCCAGCTACCAGGTCCAGGTGGTGGCGGGACTGCTGTCCCTGTTTGGTTCAGAACAGTCAGAGGGTCACCGAGCCCCAGCGGTGACCAAGGTCCAGACGTGGTGGCGGACTGCTGTGCCTGTTGGATCAGAACCAGACAGAGGTCACTGGAGCCGCCAGTCACCAGGGCTCCAGGTGTGGCGGGACTGCTGTGCCTGTTGGTCAGAACAGACAGAGGGTCACTGGAGCCGCAGTCACCAGGTCCGGCAGATGGTCTCCTGTCGGCGGCGCGGCGCTATGATATACTGCAGTCATCGGGCGGCGGTGCCGGTACGTTATTGCCGGCTGTCCGGTACGTTATTATGTCACGTGCCGGCGTGAGCTCTAATATAGGGAACAGTGATGAATGCCCGCCGTATAGGCTCGAACCGGCATATATGAGGTATGATTTGGACCCCACGAGAGAATTCCCTCTAACCTTCATGGATAAATGTATTTGTTAATTCTGCGACCCAGAAGGTTTCGGAATTAGCTTTTACAGCAGATGGATGGCGAAGAAATGCTTTATCATTCTCCGACTGTTCAACTGAAACTGTATGCAAAGGCGTCCAATGTATACAGATATCAGAGGTATAACCGGTGTTTAATGGTGCCACTTTTCTCAATGTTGGCTTCCTAACTAGAAGCTACCAAATGAGTTTTTTGGCTGATCGTATATGTAGGTATTAAGCTCCTAGCGCGATAATTTTATAGCATACATTTTAGTTTGTTCGATCTCGAATCCAATGTTGTAATTTTCCCTGTAACAAATAACTGCTATGTTGTTGGAATCACATGGTGCAGATCAGGAGGCTGGCCCCTTAAGAACGACGTGATTGATGACGTGCAAGACTTTGCTCATTAAGTAGTAAGACATTGCTGTAAGACATTGCTCACCTTGGAGAAGAAAAAAAATCATTTGAGAATGTAATCTGCTATAATGAATACGTCGGGCTTCTGACCTCATCCGGTAGTGGCAGCCCGGGTTCGAGTCGCTTCGGCGCTCGCTATTTGCCCGGCCCTGACTGGGATGGCCTGCGGCCGGTGGCAGTGGTCGCGTTCAAGGTCAGGTGATGTCAAAGGGTGGAGCAGACCGTGTCCAGGTATGTCGGGCACGTCCAACTTTTACTTCTAAATTCTGCCGAACGCCAGGAACTGCGTGATCGGGTGGTAGAATCATGCATGCTATGCCCAACAAACTGTAGGTATTCATGCGCAGGTCCTGACCTCAGAAATCCATCCATTCGAAACATTCGAACTAAATTCATTAAAAGGTCCGCCATCGAACGCTATGTCCATGGAACACACCTGTCAGATACCTATCACGCAGACATGTGTCTGGATCCAGGATCCAGCTGAGATCTGGATCTCTGTGTCCTGTGTCCCGGGATCAACATGTGACTCCAGATCTATGGTACACAATAAGCAGAAGATCCTCAAAGATCCTGATACATTTTATGCCGAGGGATCCACTGTGATCCCTGATCCAACTTCGGGATCAGGCACGCTGGTATGTACCTACTTCTTACATTTTTATGATCTTATTTGAAAATTAATTACGATATCTATGTTTGCTGGTAGGTACATCTTGCAAAGTAATTTGCAGGTACTAATTATCTACTTAGTACATACTACATACGCAAAAT
The DNA here is from genome assembly GCA_014673585.1 of Semibalanus balanoides. NCBI lineage: Eukaryota > Metazoa > Arthropoda > Thecostraca > Balanomorpha > Balanidae > Semibalanus > Semibalanus balanoides. The sequence goes on from VOPJ01010230.1 coordinate 21,025, forward strand.
AGAGACCACAGACTTTGATGTCAGTCCCTGCATCTTGTGTTTAAAGATCTAAGGTTCGTTTTAAATTATAGATCCACTGAGGTCCCAGAACCTAAAGCATTTTACGCCGAGGGATCCATATAGATCCCAGATCTTCATGCATGTTATGCGGAGGGATCCACTAGGATACAAAATTTTGTGCATTGTATACCGATGGATCCACTGTGATCCCATATCCGACTTTGGGATCCAGACACTAGTCTGCTATATAGCACGTGTTGCATTCCTTGTGTATACTGCGGTGACAGCTCATTTGTTATCGCTTTGACAATCACCTGCATTTTTATCACACGTTATGGCGCCTCGTGTTCTACACTTCTTCTTGGCCGAAGTTTGCAGAAGGGCGCTTCATTACAGAAGGGCGCTTCATTACTTTCCTTCTTCAGATATCCTGCGAGCATCATTACGAGGTTACGTGTGTTCTTGTGCTGTTCAAACGTGTGCTCTTCCGACGGCTTGCAAGCTTGCGAGGATAGTTATAAATTTCACTCCCATCGTCAAGGTGTTTTGAAGGAGCCTCCAAGCGTCCATAATGAGTGTGGTTGGATTTCTGTCGCCACCTAATGCGAGTCAATGCGATCAGCATCATATACAGAACACGGGGCCACGCTAATGCGTTTTGATAGCAAAGATAAACATTATTTTTATATATTCTCCCACGGCAAGAAAAGTACATACGTACAGCTGCCGACAGGAAGATCGCTGTCCTCTTGCTGGCGATACCTGGCTTCAACACTATGAGTGATCCAGTTACACTGGACTGTGGACTGTTAGACTATCAGTACAGAGGGCTTCAAGCGGCACAGTCTAACAGTCCAACGCAACTGGATCACTCACAGTCTTGAAGCCAGGTATCGCCAGCCAGGGGACAGCGATCTTCCTGTCGGCAGCTGTACATTGGTACGTGCATTTACGTTTTAGTGTACCTACAATACTACATACATGTAGGTATGTATTTACGCATGCTACCTTCTTATTGTATTGTTGAGTTAGTTCTTGTAGCACTCCTTTGCGCTCATCTGCGGAAGATGGGTGAGCTTTGAGCACTGAACATGCTATATATAGGCGCATAAGACACCGATCGATAGGACTATGATCTGTATCACCATCTTCTACACCCTCAGTCTCCTCAACTCACCCTGCGTCAGAGAGATGCTCAGTATCCTCGTCACGTGCTGCGGTGCCCACCCTACCCCTGTCATCTCCCGCCGGGCGGCTGTTTTCCAGCGGTGTGTCGGGAGTGCCCACGACGGCTGGTGCAGTGGTGGCAGCCCTCCGCCAGTGGCTTCCGCTCCCTCGAGCCACACACGGCCGTCCGCACTAATGCCCGGATATAGTGGGGCGAGGGACGCTGGCCGGTAGCCGTGCCGCCAGACCACAGTCGCCACCAGCTTCACCTGCTCACCGTCGGCACACCGCTCTTGGACATTACTGCCCAGCCGTGCCGGGCGGCCCACGGCGGCGCGGGTTGGCTTTTCCCGCAGTCGTTGGTCAAAAAACAAAAGCCTCATCGCAGTCTCAGTGCTGTCACTGCAGTCACTGCAGTCAGTGCTGCTCGGATTGTGAGCTTTGAAAGTACATTGCGTTTGCTTTATATTGAGCAGGAGAGAATTTATCTTTATATGAAGTCCGACCCAGTAGGTTAGTTGGTACAGTATTTGGCTGGGAACTTTCCCAATCTGACAGCAAGGTGGGTTCGAGCTGGTCCGGCGCTCGATATTTACTCTTGATTGGGATGACCTGCGCGCGGCGGTCGGTGGCAGCGGCCACAAACAATTCAAAACAAGTACCTAGGCTGTGCTTCAACTTAGAGCACCGGTAAACTTTCGCCGCCTAAATTTGCCGGTTAGTGGAATTACGTTATCGGATGCCAGGGGTAAATCCAGTCAAAAAGATGTGCCTAGTGAAAAGCTCTGATCTAAAAAATCCATCCACTCAAAGGTTCATACGAAAAAAAGTGTTTCTGGTATGTGGCTTCGTCGTTAAGTTCTGGTATCGCCGGATACTGTTTCGTTATCATTGTCGCAAGAATGTACTTTCAGAACACCTGCAGAGTTACGAGATGATCATGAATGTGCTGTTATGTCCCTTTCTCCAAAGTTGTTGTATTGCCCTCCGACCTAGGCCCCATATATGACGGCCTGAACCCCATACTAACATCTACGCTTACCGCCATGAATAACAGCCCGTAGTCTGAGTCTGAGTCTGAGGCGAGTCCCACATTATAATGTGGGATAGGGTGACCGGTTTTGCACGTGATGTTGCGAAGTCATGCTCCCCACATCGAATCTGGCTGCATTTTGATGCGCTGATTCCGAATTTCGCATCAGATTTCAATATTTGCAATTCCTAAGACCGCCCAAGCCGTTTAAAGATGCTCCACATCAGCAATTTTTGCGTGTTTTGCGACACTGATGGCAAATCAAAGAGTTAAGTGTACATGTGTTGCAATTCACATTAAGTTTGTTTCATTGCAGTTCATTTTACACCAGAAGTGACGCTCTTATCACACTCTGCGTCCTTCTAGCTGACTTTTAATCGGGGTAGTCACGAAGAAATCGCTAATTGCACCCTAACGGCGATGTGATGAACTATGGTTTCATAGGTGGCAGCACCCATGATTGTAGGCTTACAGCGATTGAGTATAATTTATTTCGCTCTTTTAGACAGCTTAAGAGAGGTTTCAGCAATAAATCAAGTTTTATAGATAAAACATACAATAATGTTCAATTAGATAATTTAATTTAAAACTAAATACTTGCCTTTGAAAACTGCAGATACACTGATGATTACGACGGAAAAGTTGAATTTCTAGGAAATGGCCGCTTACTTTTTAAAATTGCTTCATGAATGCACATTGCCAAATTTATGTTCACAAGAGTCGTAGGCGTTTCAGCGGTCCTTTGAGGAATGTTTGTTTTCTTACGCTTCATCACCAATCTACGCCTCGCCGCCCAGCTAATAGCTCCCGCCAAGCTATGCAAGCGCGCCTCTCGCAAGAGCAGCTCTGCAGTAGGTTACCGGCCACCGCTGGCTGCAACTCTTCCACACCGGCTGCTGCTGGCTGCAGCTCTGCCAGACCGTCCGTCGCTGTCTGCAGCTCTGCCGGAGCCACTTGTGACAGCTCTAGTGATGATGTTGGTAACGATGTGAATGATCCAGACTTTGACATGCCAGTGTCCAAACGCCGCAAACTCAAACGAGAAGTGGATCCGTTAAACGTGGCTGAGGCTGTCGATGCCACTAAGGTAGGTGCCCGGAAAGCGTCCAAACTCCTGTCCATCTTTACGCTGCGACAGTGGAAGGATCCAGTAATCCTCCCTGGATCAGAGTTCTGGACCCTCACACGTCGCAACTCGCCAGCAAGACCAGAAGGAGCAAGTGTGTCGTTTTTCTAATAGGCCTAGGTTAGGGCCAAAAGCCCTACCCATTAATTTCTATTTTAACTTTAGGCTTAGGCGTTCTTAGGTAAGAATGAGTTGAAAATTCTCTAAATTAACATTGATCACCTACCAATCGTTTTTCAAAAATCACCCTGGACAGGAGTTTGGGACCATTCCGGGCACCTACCTCAGCGGCACGACAGCCTCAGCCACGTTAACATATCCACTTTTCGTTTGACGTTTGCGGCGTTTTGGACACGGCATGTCAAAGTCTGGATCATTCAAATCGCAACCATCATCATCACTAGAAGCATTCAGCCAATGGCTCCGGCAGAGTGCAGACGCAGCAGCCGGTGTGGAAGATTTTGCAGTCAGGCGGTGGCCGAACCTACGCAGAGCGTATCTGCGAGAGGCGCGGCTTGGCAGAGCAGCCCACCAAGTGTTTTGACATTCCTAAAGATGACGTCCCAAAGTCATGCCCTTGGCCTTCAAATAAGACGCCAACGGGGGAATTGCGATTTTTGGGGATGATCTCCTGAAGACCCTACTGAGAAAATGTTGGCTTACCATACCTTTATGGATTCGTGAAGATGTACAGATTCTAGAAAATGGGTCAGTTTGATCAAATGGCCTCATTTGAAAATACTCGATCCTACAGCATTAGTGCACTTTTGGCCGTATATAGTGCACCCGTTGGCTTCAGTATCAGTGACGTCATGATTCTGCCTAAACCTTATGTTTCTAGTAACCTTGGGGCAGGAGCTATAGCTGCGGCGAGGCGTGAGATTGTGATTGAGCGAAAGAAACAAACGTTCAAACCCTGAAAGCCTCACACTCAGTCTGATAGAACATGAAGTTGGCAATGTGCAATGCTGAAGGCAAAATTTTAAAGTAAGCGCCATTTCCTAGAAATTCAACTTTTCCATTGTATCATCAGTTGTATCTGCAGTTTTCAAAGGCATGTATTGGAGTTTTAATTAATATATTCATTGGAACATTTGTGTATGTAATTATCTATAAAACTGATTTATTGCTGAACCTCTCTTAGCTGGTCTAAAGAGCGAAAATTAAATTATACTCAATCGCATGTAAGCCTTCAATCATGGGTGAGGCTGCCACCTATAAAAACCATAGTCATCACATGCGCGTTAGGGTGCAATTAGCTATTTCTTTATGACACCCCGATTAAAGGTCAGTTAAGAGGGACGCAGGAGTGTGATNAATGGAACGACTGTACGTCGAATTAAATGCCATCGCCTAATATTGACCAAGACTTCAACACTGTTTCAATAAAAAGTGCATGACTGTCAACTGTGTAACATCGCCTCTCCCACGGAGGATTTCGTTAAAGCCGAAAGACATAATTCAAGCATTTAAACAGCACAAGTGTTTAGAGAATGTGCACGTAAGGGGATGAAAGGGTGATTTAAACGGGAACAAGATATGTAACCGGGATACAGACTGGGATACGGGACCAGGTTACGGATACCGGGACCAGTTTACGGGACCAAGATACAGGTACGGTGCTACGGGAACGGGTTACTGGACTTGGATACCAGATTGGAATACGAGACAGGGATACGTAAAAAAGGAACAACAGGATAGTGAAACAGGAAGAACAAAACAGATACAGACAGGAAGAGGATACGAGAAAGGGAACGGGATACGGGAACGGGAACGGGATACGGGATCGGTATACGGGATACGGGATACGGGATCGGGATACGGGATCGGGATACGGGAACGAGATACGGGAACGGGATACGGGATACGGGATACGGGATACGGGATACGGGATACGGGATACGGGATCGGGATGCAGGATACGGGATACGGGATTGGAAGGTAACGATAACGGGCGTTTGCGGGCGGGAATTTTGCGTGGCGTTTTCAGTTGGCGTTTTGCCGGATGGCGTTGGCGTTTGTGGTTTGCGATTGCGGTTTTGTGTAGCGGTTTGCGGTTTGGCGTTTGCGGTTGGCGTTTGTGGTTTGTGTTTGCGGTTTGCGTTTGCGGTTTTGTGTTTGCAGTTTGCGTTTGCAGTTTGCGTTTGCAGTTTGCGTTTGCAGTTTGCGTTTGCAGTTTGCGTTTGAGGTTTGCGGTTTGCGTTTGCGGTTTGCGTTGCGATTTGCGTTGTGGTTTGCGTTTGCGGTTTGCGTTGCGGTTTGCGGTGCGTTTGCGGTTTGCGTTTGCGGTTTTGGCGTTTGCGGTTTTCGTTTGCGGTTTGCGTTTGAGGTTTGCGTTTGCGGTATTGCGTTTGCGGTTTGCGTTTGCAGTTTGTGTTGCGGTTGCGTTGCAGTTTGCGTTTTCGATTGCGTTTGCGGTTTTTGCGTTTGCAGATTCCGTTTTGCGTTTTGCGTTTCAGTTTGCGTTTTCAGTTTGTGGTTTAGCGTTTGGCGTTTGTGATTTGCGTTTGCGATTTCCGTTGCGATTTACTTTGCGATTTGCGCTTGCCGAATTTGCGTTTTGCGGTTGGCGTTTGCGGTTGGCGTTTGCGGTTGGCGTTTGCTGGCGGCATTGCGGCGGCGTTGGACGGGCGCGTTTGCGGGCGGTGTTTGCGGGCGGCGTTTGCGAGCGCGTTGGTGGGTGGCCTTTGGTGAACGGCGTTGGCGGGCGGTGTTGCGGGCGGCCGTTTGCGGTTGGCGTTTGCGGTTGGCGTTTGCGGTTGGCGTTTGCGGTTGGCGTTGCGGTTGGCGTTTGCGGTTGGCGTTTGCGGTTGGCGTTTGCGGGCGGCGTTTGCGGTCGGCATTTGCGGGTGGCGATTTCTGGCGGCTTTGGCGGTATTGGGCGCTGGCGGGCGGCGTTTATTGCGCATTGCGCAAAACGGCCCCTAGTATTATATACAATATATATAATATATATATATTATATATATATATATATATAATATATAATATACTAATACTATAATATTCAGGGTGACCGGTTTTGAAGTGATGTTTGCAAAAGTCATCTCCCCAATCGATTCTGGTGCATTTTGAATGCCCGCTGATTCCCGAATTTCGCACACCTATTTCAAATAAATCTTGCAAATTCCTACAGAACCGCCCAAGGCCGTTGAAGATGCTCCACCATCAGCAATTTTTGCGTGTTTTGCGCACTGATGGTAATCCAGGAGTTAAGTGGTAACATTGTGCAATTTACATTAAAGTTGTTTCAATGCAGTTCATTTGACACCATTAGTGACGCTCTTATCACACTCTGCGTCCCTCTAAAATACTTTTAATCGGGTAGTCATGAAGAAATCGCTAATTGCACCCTAACGGCGATGTGATGAACTATGGTTTTATAGGAGCAACACCAGATGAAGCTTAACAGCGATTGAGTATAATTTATTTCGCTCTTTTTAAGACAGCTTATGGAAAGGTTTCAGGAATAAATAAAGTTTATAGATAAATTACATACACATAATGTTCAATGAATAATATTAATTAAAACTAAATACCGGCCTTTGAAAACTGGCAGATACAAACTGATGATGCGATGGAAAAGTTGAATTTCTAGGAAATGGCGCTTACTTCAAAATTTGCTTCAGAATGCACATTGCCAAATTCATGTTCTATCAGATTAGTGTGAGGCGTTTAAGGGTCTTGAGAAACGTTTGTTTTCTTACGTTCCATCACAATCTACGCCTCGCCGTCAGCTATAGCTCTGCCAAGCGCGCCTCTCGCAGATACAGCTCTGCAGTAGATACCGGCCACCGCTGGCTGCAACTCTTCCACACCGGCTGATGCTGGCTGCAGCTCTGCCAGACCGGCCGTCGCTGTTTGCAGCTCTGCCGGAGCCACTTGTGACGCTCTAGTGCTGATGATGGTAACGATGTGAATGATCCAGACTTTGACATGCCAGTGTCCAAACGCCGCAAACTCAAACGAAAAGTGGATATGTTAAAACGTGGCTGAGGGCTGATCGATGCCGCTAAGGTAGGTGCCCGGAATGGTCCAAATCCTGTCCAGGGCGATGGCTTCTGAAAACGAATTGGTAAGGATCAAATGGTTAACGTTAAAGAATTTCAACTCATTCTTACCATGCCAACGCTACATAGGCCTTAAAGTTAATATGATTATTGTAGGGCTTTTGGCCACCAGGCTATAGAACCGCACACCCATGCTCCTGTCTGTCTGCTGCGATTGCGAACAGTGTGAGCGGATCCAAACTCTATCCAGGGAGGATAACTGGATCCTCTCCACGTCGCAGCGAAGATGACAGGAGTTTGGACCTTTCTGGGCACCTACCTGTAGCGGCATCGACAGCCTCAGCCAATTTAAAAGATCCACTTTTCGTTTGAATTTGCGGCGTTTGGACACGCAGTCAAAGTCTGGATACAATTCACATCGTTTACCATCATCATCATAAGCTGTCACAAGTGCTCCGCGGCGGCAGACCAGACAGCGACGGCGGTCCTGAACAGAGCTGCAGTCCCCCAGCAGCAGCCGGGTGGGAAAGAGTTGCAGCCAGAGTGGCCGGTAATCCCTACTGCAGAGCTGGTACTTGGAGGCCGCTTGGCAGAGCTATAGCTGGCGGCGAGGCGTAGATTGTGATGAAACGTAAGAAAACAAACGTTTCTCAAGACCCTTAAACGCCTCACACTCATCTGATTGAACATAAATTTGGCAATGTGCATTCTGAAGCAAATTTTGAAGTAAGCGCCATTTCCTAGAAATTCAACTTTTCCATCGTATCATCAGTTTGTGTATGCCAGTTTTAAAGGCAGGTACTTAGTTTTAATTAATATTATTCATTGAGCATGATGTGTATGTAATTTATCTATAAACTTGATTTATTTCTGAAACCTCTCTTAAGCTGTCTAAAAGAGCGAAATAAATTATACTCAATCGCTGTAAGCCTTCAATCATGGGTGCTGCCACCTATAAAACCATAGTTCATCACATCGCCGTTAGGTGCAATTAGCGATTTCTTCATGACTACCCCGATTAAAAGTCTTTTAGAGGGACGCAGAGTGTGATAAGAGCGTCAACTACTGGTGTCAAATGAACGCAATGGAAAAAACTTAATGTAAATTGCAACACATGTACACTACTCCTTGATCTTAACCATCGGTGTCGCAAAACACGCCAAATTGTCTGATGTGAATATCTTTAAACGGCTGGGGAGGTCTTAGAATTGCAATATTGAAATCTGTGCGATTCGAATCCAGAGCATCAAAAATGCACAATTCCGATGTGGGGAGCATGCACTTTGCAAATCACGTGCAAAACCGGTCACCCTATATTATTATAATTTTATATATATATATATATATATATATGATATATATATATATTAATATATAATTGTTCGGTATCGTTCTTTATCGTTTATCTTTAGTTAGTTTACGGCATAAGATTTGTTATCTATATACTAAGTCTTTGCCCATTAATTCGCATTCGTAACATACCTGGACACGGTCCGCCCCGCTCACTGACGTCACCTGGCCTTGTGTGCGACCGCTGCCACCGGCCGCAAGCCATCCCAGTCAGGAGAAAATAACGAGCGCCGAAGCGACTCGAACCCAGGCTGCCATTACCGGGATAGGTCAAAACACCAGAGCTCCCCCACTGAGCTACAGGGGCGGAATTTTGGGGTGAAATTCGGAGCTTACAGGGGCCGAGACAGATGCATAATAATTGTATGAGTTATGTTGTATTCTACCTGCACGGGCTGACCGGAAATGAAACAATTATTTGATTTTACATCCTTATGAAGGTTTGCCTTCTCACAAAAATACATGTGGTATTACCGCAAAAAAATGTAACGATGTATGGATTGCCTTTGCCATCCGGTTGTATCCTATTTCAATTTCCCTTCAATGTCGAGCCCCCAAGCAACTGCCTAACCAGTCTCGAAAGGCTGGCGCCGCCACTGCTAAGCAGAGCTTGTTGCACAGGCCCTGACCCCACCAACCAATCGCATAATTCCTGTTGATCGGCAGAATTTAGACGAAAGTTGTACGTGCCCAACATACCTGGACGGACACGTTCCGCCTCACTCACTGACGTAATCTGACTTTCAGTGCAACCGCTGCCACTGGCCGCAGGCTATCTCAGTCTGGAGCAAATAGCGAGCGCCGAGGCGGCTCGAACCCGGGCTACCACTACCGCGAAAGGTCAGAAGTACAGCGCTCTCCCACTGAGCTACAGGGGCGGACAAAATAGAATGCTAATGCAAGGTAACATTCAGCACGGACTGATACGCTAGGTTATTTTCTGTTACGAGCTCGCACTCGTCTTTACGTGGCATATGGGAAAAATATTATTATGAGCGGCCCAACTCAACCCGACCCGAACCGACCCGTGGCGACGCTTTTGAGAAGCTCTGCAACCTCTGCAACCGCTCGTCCGATTGACAAGCGGTCTTCTTTGCTGAGCAGCCCCATCCAATCATTTTTTTTACCAGTGCCGACTCATGTTGGTGACTGCCACTGCGCGTGGCGAGTACCACGTGAGGGTTGTTGAAAGGTGTTTTGACGCAAGATCTCCACAACGGCTGGGCTGATTGTGATCAAATTTGGTGTGTGGTTAGGGACCCCTCAGCCGCCGCTTTTCCACTAGTCAGGGGTGGGGTGCCTCTGCACGTGCGCACGTGCACACCCCTAGTATATACTCAGGAACGGCCACCGATTGTGTCCAATTTGGTGTGTGGTTAGGGACCTGTCAGCCGGCCACTTTTCCATAACAACGGATGGTGCTCTGGCCCTCTGCACGTGCGCATTTTGTATCTCAGAAATTGTTTGCCCGATAAGTTGGAAGAAGCCGGGTAGCTTCCGTGGTATGTCCTCGACTGCAAACACGCGACGGCCCGGGTCGATCCCGGGTGCCGGTTTCCGGGGATAGCTCCCGGATCAAATCCCTGCCCCGAGTGGAGGGGTGCCATCAAGGCGGATCCAAGGGGAAAAAGGGGCCATGCCCCCCCAACACCCAAAATCGGCGCAAATTTGACACATTTCCTGAGTTGTCGTAAAACTAAGCAACTTTTACTAGAGAAAGTTTGTTTTTAAATGAGTTTATTGATACATAAGCAAGCGAAATCCGACGAGTTTTCAGAATTATGCAATAATTTTTGGGATTTGCCCCCCCCCAAACTGTCAAAATCACACTTTCTGGATTCGCCTATGGGTGCCATGAGGGGTCCAACCCCAGGCCCCTCCTCGCCCTCTCCCCGGCATCTATCTCCGGGAACATGGTGAAAAGCTGACCCCGATGAAAAAAGATTAAGTTTAAATTCACTATACATTTCATCGCTCTCGCTCGTTTATCGCCAACTACGGTACTTTACTGGTGTATAGTTGTACCACAAACAAGCAAAACATATACATTTACTTATTCATCGGCATTTTGTTATAAATGAATAAAAATGCACATTTGCACCACAGTAATAATATTGGGTAATAAATGTATCCAAAGTCGCCCGATACAGGCTGAGTCTGGTTACCTGCACACCACCAAACCGATGACGAGGAGCGAGAGCAGCATGACAGCGAACAGAATCCCCAGGATCGTCCAAACGGCTGGAAAACGAGACGTTGACATGTAACAACTACATGCATACAGGTTCAACGATTTGCTCAGGTCTCTTGTCGTTTACTGCTTGTCAGCTGTTACATGTCTGACGTTCCTAGGACTGTTAATCGAGTGAAAGGAAGGCCTTATATTAATCTAATAATTCATGTTTTTAAACTTATTTTAAACTAAAAAAAACGAATAAATACCCGAGTTTCGCATGTTTGCTTAATCACTGGGCAAATAACCAAAGAAGATTTACATGATTTAGGCGACATAGTACATTCAAAAAATATTCTTAATGTGTACACAGTGTTTAAACAAAAACATCTTTCATCTATGAATAATCTAAATAAACTGGCAATCAAGTCGATAGCCGTTTAATCGATTTTCGATCAGCGCATCGAATTGATTAGACAGCGTGTTTCGATCGATCGAGGGGGGGGGGGGGGGGGGGGGGGAGGGGGGGGGGGTTAGAGCTTCTTTAGTATCATCTGTCGTTCCTCTTTCTTTTATTCGCTTCAGCTATGCTGCTGTTATCTAATCCTTTGGCGATACATTTGTCACTTTCTCCCGTCCGGATGTATTGCGGCCTCTCAACTAACCATCGTTGCATTTTTTGTTAAGTTGGTGTTAGTGCTTGGGCTTCCACTCCCATTTAGGTAGGTGTCCCTCTCGATCGGCATGAAGCACCAATCGTGCTTTTTGTATGTCTCTGTGATTTACGTTAAGTCATTCCTATGTTCTTGAACGCGTGTTTTTAGTCCCACTCCCTGTTTCACCCAAAAATATGACTACTCCCACATTTGCCACACCGGAACTTTTGTACACAATGCTATCTGGGTTTTGTGCTGTTGGCTTTCTTCTCCGTACTACTTGTCCTATTTTCTTTTCCTTTGAGGTTGTTGACAATGTAAATCTCTGGCGCATCAGCTTGGTTAATATTATCTGCTTGTTGGGTCTTGTTAGGTACGACCAAGAGTCGTTTGTTCTCTGATTGTTTTTGCCTATCTGACCTATCTTTTATTTTCTGCGCCTTCTTCAATGTACTATCATTCAGAGCTTCTGGAATCTTAACTTTAATGAAAGCCTTTTATTTAATATAGTCTATTTCATCGTCCAGTTAACTCAGGCGAGCATATGCGGTAAGCCCTCAAAAGAAAACCAATCACTATTCCTGTCTTATTTTCTATGGCTATGTGCTGAAAAATAGTGTACAAAATCGTCCATGTTGGTAGCTTTACGGTAGACAGAAAATTTGAGATCGTGCTTCATTATCTCCTAAATAAACAAACATACTAGGAACGGGAGTTTCCCCTCCCTTTCTCCTTCCTTTCAAATGTGAACTGGATGGCTGGGTTCTACTCATGCGTTTAATCGCCGTTAACAAGTCATTCTATGTCAGTCTCGTTGGGGAATCAAGCTATCATTGTCGATCTACAATCTATACATAATGGCATTATCACCTAGAATTGGTAAAGTTAATGTTCCTTTTCCAGAAGTTCCATTGTTACCAGATTGGCCAAAACTCACGTCAACGGTGAGCCCAAATTGCTAACCATTTTATTTGAATGTAACTCCTCTCCCCTGAAACTCAAAATACCAAACCTAACGCATTAGTCCGACCAGCTTTAATGTAATTGTCTTTTGGAAAGGAAGGCTCGATATCCCCCACCAAATCAAGTACTTCCTTTAAGGCTCGCATAGCATCCATCAACCGAGACGTTTTGATATTTTGGAGAAGTCATATATTTGGTGAAACAGGGAAGGGGAATAAAAACACACGCGTTTTCAAGAACAAGGAATGACTTACGTTAATCACAGGAACAACAAAAGGCCATTGTGCTTCATGCCGATCGAGAGGTGACACCTACCTAAATGGAGTGAAGCCCAAGCAACTACACACCAACTTAACAAAAATGCAACGATGGTTAGTGAAGCCGCATACATCCGGGACGGAGAAAAGTTGACAATGTTATCGCCAGGATTAGATACACAGCCAGCATAGCTGAACGAATAAAGAAAGAAACCGAAGATGATGCTAAAGAAGCTCTATCGATCGATCGACACACGCTGTCAATCAATCATCGCTGATCGAAAATCGATGTAAGCCGCTATGCGATTGATTGCAAGTTTATTAGATTATTCATTGATGTTGTTTGTGAAGATGTGAAGATGAAGATGTTTGTTTAAACTGTAGTAACAACTTAGAATATTTTTTGAATGTAACTATGTCGCCTAAATTCATGTATATCTTGTATTTGCCCAGTGATTAAAGCAATAAATGCGAAAACATCTGGTATTTATTCGTTTTAGTTTAAAATAAGTTAAAAACATGAATTATTAGATTAATATAAGGCTTCCTTTCACCGATTAAACATTTGTCACATAAATATTCTTAACACGTTCCTAGGACTACCAGAAGACTGCCATTTCGGTGCAGGTATTTTGCTTTATATGTCTTCAAGATCTTCACCAAATGTTGACAATGATGCAGAGATGAGTACAAAATATGAATGAATAATTAAGGAAGTAATATGTATGGGAGAACATATTGAGAAATAAGTATTGTGCTAGATAGATATTAGTAAAATGCTTGACATAGTTTAACCATGTCCAATGCCACAGTGACGGAGATGCCAGGCTCTGTATTTCACTAGCAATAAGGATATCAGCCGAATGTCATGAAAAGACAACTATAGTTACATACAGTTGACAACTATAATCATTTAAACTGTTGATAACTATACATAGGTCCATTAACTGTTGACAGCTATAATCGTATAAATTATTGGCAACTTTAATCATAAATACTGTTGAAAACATATAATCAAATTAACTATTCACAACTAAACCTAATCATATTTATAATATGAATGTATATGTATCTTTGAATGGCCTCCTTACAAAGTAAAACACAGAAAGTTGAAAAATAATGGATTGTTATTGATGATTTCGAACACAGGTCATTATCAAAATATGCCAAAAAGAGCGGTTTGTCACAGACACGCCATGAAGCTCAGCCTTGGCCTCGCTGAGCTTCATGGCGTGTCTGTGACAAACCGTTCTTTTTGTCATATTTTGATAATGACCTGTGGTCGAAATCATCAATAACAATCCATTATTTTTAAACTTTGTGTGTTTCTTTGTAAGGGAGGCCATTCAAGATAAACATATGCAATTCCAGATTAATATAATGCCCTTACATACAAGTGCTAAAAATATTTAATCATATTTTATAATTTAAAACTATAATGGCATACACTATACAGTATTTGGACAACCATAATAAAATTTCAACTTATTGACAACTATAATCGCATAAACTATAATAACTTTAATCATATGAACTATTGGGTAAACTAAAACCATTACAATATGACAACTATTTATCCCACCATTCAACTATTGGCAATTATAATGACATTAACTATTGAAAACTATAATCGTATAAACTAATAAACTTATGACAACTAGGCCTAATTACATGGACTTTTAATCACATAAACTATTGACAACTATAACCACAATAATTAATGACAACTATAAGCGATCCTAAAGATCCTAAAATCTAAACAGGACAAATCCGACCAGACCAGAGAGCAGCGACCAGAGAGCAGCCGATCATCTGTTCAATACCCGTGGGGTAGCCCACCATTGCATGACCAAGGATTTTCGTGATTACCGTTGGTGCTCGGACTGTGACTGGGCTCCCCGGACGGCCCTTGAAGCTGATACTCAGGTGTCGTTTCCTGACCCGCTTTGGCAAACGCCGCGATGCCGAAACCGTACGTGCGAATCTGTCTTCAAGTGGCTGGTTTGTAGTAGGATTTATTCGAGTATTGGAGTTACTTGCCGTCTCCAATGACAAACGTTCCATTGGCTTCGACAGGTTGCTGGAAAATAAATACTTCTTTGATATGTTTCTTCCCTAGCCTACACACAGTAAGCACACAGCGCGTACTCAGCACCCAGTGACCCGGTATCCAGTTATATACATTCCACCCCCTCTGAAAGTTACTCAGCAGCTAAAACGTGTTAACTATGTTATTAACCACGTACGTGGTATAGTTTTGTTTGATCTTCGATTCCTTATATGTTCTGAGCACAAAACACATGCACGCACGCACGCACGCACACACACATATACATTTACATATGCATATGCATATGCATATGCATATGCATATGCATATACATATACATATACATATACATATACATATACATATACATATACATATACATATTACAATACACATATACATATACAATACATATTACATATACATATAACATTACATATACATATACATACCATTATACAATACCATATTAATATACATACACATACACATACACAACACATACACCCATACACATACACCATACACGATACACATTCACATTACCAGCACGATATACATATACACACACACACACACACACATAATATACATATATTAAATATAACTATATATATATATATATATATATATATATATATATATCAGTAAACTTCGGCAATAGGTCATTATATATGCAATTAAATAAGGTAATCAAAAAAGGATTAAACAAATGTGCAATTAAAAAAGGAAACAAGGTCATAGTTACACCAGATTTACGTCCCCAGCTGCTAGCAGAAGGTACTAAACGTAGAGGCAGGATATCAAGTAGCATATTTTATGTATAGCAAGTAGCAAGAATTACAAAACATAGTAGACGAAATTTTGCCACTTCTATCGCGTTGGCTCTCGGCCAACTTCCTTTCATTAAAGGGACTGTCCCACCTTAACATAAGATTTGAGTTGAGATAGCCATTTGGCGTGCTTGGCATTGAAACTATGTATGGTATAAGTTAAAACAATCACTGAGGTCGAATCACAGAGAAATTCGAGTTTGATTTTGCANCCAAAATAGGAAATTTTTCAGGAAACCTTGCCATTCTCTCGGAACTATTCCAGCTAGAAGAGATCCGAAAAAACTGGAATGCTAATTAAATTATATTTCGCAATGTCCTCATAATTGGCCTTAGGCGAATAGCTTTGGCTATAGAGGTCTTCAAATGTAAACAAATCTGTTTTTCAGCAAAAGTTTGTTTTTCGTAAATAACTTTTCGCCTAAAAAAAAATAAAGGATATCCAACAATTTTGATACCAATGTGTTTCTCTCGTTAAAGCTGTTCGAAACAAATCAATTTGGACCAATTTTTATCAATTCCAAAATTTGGCCCCGGGGTCAAGGTCAAGGTGACCTAACTAAGTAGGTCAACCTGCATATGAAAATATGCGACTCATCGAGACAAACGTTTTTGTACCGGATGTGACTCTCTACGGTCATTCTGTCACGAGTTATTGACAACAAAAAGTGTTCGTGACCTTCAATGACCTTGAATGACCTTTTCAAAGGTCACTGACGAAAAATTGCACCCGGGCCATTCGGAAAGGGCCTAAGATGAGTGATGATATTACTGAAAGAATTGGATTGATATAATGTGTTTTACAATTAATTATATTTTTAACCATATATTTATATTGGAAGGTCACGCATTTGACCTGACTCCAGGTTATCAAATATTAATATATCGACCTGAAATTGTCTACAGATATTCATTGGCATGTCCTCTCTCACATGTATCTAAGTTTTTTGAAACATTATGAAAATACAAAACTTACATAATTTTGAAGAAAAAAAATATTCATTTTTCTAAAAAACTTTGGATTCTAAAAATTTAAATGTTGAAATTTTGAGATAGCCATCTGAAATACCGTTAAATTTGCACAGAGATCTTTTTGCTAATACTTTGTCCCTAAAAAAACAACTCTCTACGAGTGATTAAATTAAACTACGCAAAGGTTTTGGGTCAAAATGGACGATTATGCCCCCTAATAAAAGCGGTCCTGGACCCCCTCCTAATACAACGTTTTAGATAAAAAATCACACCATTCGATGCACAATTAAATTTTAGGAAAAGTCTCCAAGGTTCAATGATCCCTAGGTTGATTATTTAATGAACGTGTAACGCGAAAAACCTCAGGGGTGTCCGTTTTTAGCACCCTCCCCCGACGCTAATAGGCCACAAATGCTAATCGGCCAAAATATACATAATTCCTTCTTTTTAAGAATCTATCCAGGCACCTTCTTGAAGACGAGTACAAATGTATTGAGTTGTTTACTCTTGTATGGATTTAGATCGGGATGAATTTATTTTTATGTTGTTTAGCAGATTACAGTCAACTTATGTTGACCGTTTTGGATCCGTTAGTGCTTGCCGGTACGGTCAACATAACTTGTGTGTAAAAAGCACGCCCGAGCCTGTGAAATCGACCGGCCGGCAGTGGTTTGAGGGCCACAGACGGCAGCCCAGCGGTGGTTTGAAGGCCACAGACAGCCCAGTGTCCAGAGCTCCGCGGCGGGACGATAAAAGGCGGCGCCGGGATGGTAACGGCTCCCAGCGTTACAGAGGACGGACAGGAGTCGGAGCTCTCCGCACCATGACCACCCACTCCACTCAGGTGATTATGGTTAACACATGGATGGATAACACATAACACATGTTTTAACTTTTGACTTCGCCTGTCACTGGGCATTGCCTGTTGGTGATATTTTGATAATAAACATAAACATAAGCATGACATAACCTCAGGTGGTAATGTCTACTCAGGTGATAATAATTTACACCGGTGATAATTTGTTTCTCAGGTGATTATTGGTCTTTGTCTTCCCTCGTAGTAATGTGTCTACACAGACGAATTCCTACTTGTGCGCACGCATTCGAAATTTATAATTTCATCTTATCTATTTCGGAATATCACGAATCATTGCATACATCGTAGCACACCTGCCGAAATAAAAGCATGTGTCTCCTCGTATAACAATACCTATGTATGCTATACACTGGTATAAGGAGTCAACAGTGATGATGGATGCGTAACTCACGTGTTTGACCAAGATATAAAAGTACAGTACGTGTTGTGTCGGGATAGATGGAGAGTATATGACAAGTCCGGTGTTGTGTCCGCCCCTCTGACCGGCCTCCGCGTCCGTCAGATGCTGCTGCTGCTGCTGCTGACGGTGCTGCTGGTGACGATGCTGCCTCCCACCACTCCCACCGTGATTCGCCGCAAACCCATCAGCTCTGCAGGCGCCTTCAACCCAACTGCCAAGGACACGTTCATCGTCCTGAACGGCCCTAACAGTATCCCGGCGCTGAAGATCACCAACGGTCCCAACAGCATCCCGGAGCTGAAGATCACCAACGGCCCCAACAGCATCCCCGCGCTGAAGATCACCAAGGGAGCCGCCAGGACCGGAGACACCCCGGACAGCAGTCCCTCCGTCATCCCCGCTCCGAGCACCGCCCAGCCAGCTGACACGGACAGACGCGTCTCGGACAGAGAGGCCCGCATCATCAACTACCAGAGCGACAACTACCAGGACGGCTACCATTTCCAGTGAGTAGAGATAGACGGCCACAGTTCCCAGAACGGATACCGATACCGGTGAGTGGTCAGACCAGACAGTTTCTACGATAGATTGATCGGCGATGTCAGGAGTTAGCACGGACACAGTTCCCAGAACGGATACCGATAACGGGTGATTGGGTCACCCGACGAGCTCTACGAAGATGAGTCGGTGACTGTCTAGGGTTAGACGGACAGACAGATTCCCAGGAACGGGGATACCGATGCCGGGTGAGTAGTCAGACCAGCGTTTCTACGATGAGATGCGTCCGCGCTGTCAGGAGGTTAGACGGACCACGCTCCGAACGGATACCCAGATGCCGGTAGTGGCCAGACCAACAGTTTCTACGATAGATGAGTACGCGACTGTGGTGAGGTGGTCAGACCAGCAGTTTTTCTACGAAGATGAGTCCGCGAACTGCTCAGGAGGTTAGAGACGGACACAGTTCCCAGACTGGATACCGGGATACCGGTGAGTGGTCCGACCAGATAAGTTTCCTACGACTAGAGAGTGGCGAACTGTCCAGGATTTAGACGTGCACAGTTGCCAGAACGGATACCTGATAACCGGTGAGTGGTCAACCAGACAGTTTCTATGATAGATGAGTCGGTGACTGTCAGTGGGCCCGATCCCGGGAGTGTCAGGAACAGACAGTTTTCTACGGATAGATGAGTCGGTGACTGTCGTGCCGCCGAGTACCGGTGAGTGGCAGACAGCAGTTTCTAACGATAAGATGAGTCCGGCCACTGTCAGCCGCCCGATACCGGTGAGTGGTCAAGACCAGACAGTTTCTACGATAGAATGAGTCCGCGACTGTCACGCCGATCCTGGTGAGTGGTCAGACCAACGTTTCTACGATAGATGTCGGCGACCTGTCCCGGAGTTAGACGGCCAGTTTGAAACGGTACCCGATACCCGGTGAGTGGTCAGACCAGAAAGTTTCTACGGATAGATGAGTCCGCCCTGTCAGCGCCCGCATACCGGTTGAGCTGGTCAGACAGACAGTTTTCCTACGATAGATGAGGGATCCGCCACTGTCACGCCCGATGCCGGGTGAGTGGTCTAGACCAGACAGTTTCTACGCTAGAGGAGTCCCGGTGACTGGTCCAGCGCCTCGATACCGGTGAGTGGTCAAGACCAACAGTTTCTTACGATAGATGAGTCGGTACTTCAGGAAGTGAGACGGACACGTTCCCAGAACGGATACCGATACCGGTGAGTTGGTCAGACAGACCGTTTTTACGGATAGATGAGTTCGGTGACTGTCAGCGCCCGATGCCCGGTGAGTGGTCAACCGACAGTTTCTACGAGTAGTATAAGATAGATGTCCAGCGCCCGATGCCGGTGATGTGGTCAGGAAGACAGTTCTATGATATGATGAGTCGGGTGCGTGGTCATCGCCGATAACCGGTGATGGTCAGACCAGACAGTTTCTACACCATAGATGAGCATCCGGTGACGTCCACAGCGCCCGATGCGGTGAGTGGTCAGACCAGACAGTTTCTACGATAGATGAGTCGTGACTGTCCGCTGCCCGATACCGGTGCAGTGGTCAGAGACTCAGACAGTTTCTACGATAGATAGTCGGTGACTGTTCAGCGCCGATAACCGGTTGAGGTTGGTCGAACCAGACATGTTTTCTAACGATAAATCGGTGACTGTCGTGCCCGATACCGGTGAGTGGTCAGACCAGACAGTTTCTACGATAGATGAGTCAGTATATAGTCAGTCAGTATATAGCCTTGGATGAGTCGGTGACTGTCAGTGCCAATGTCAAAATCGCGGACGTCGGTGTTCCGCGCTCCTGACGCCAGGCAACGACCAGGAGATCTCAGATGATATCAACGCTAACGCTGTGAGTAGGTACGCAGGTGCGGATCTAGGGGGAGGGGCTAGGGCGCCCCCTGACCCGGGTCGCACCCATGGTGCGCCCGTAAACTTTTTGTATGCGACGCCCTCCCCCTGAACGAAATCCTGGATCTGCGCGTGCGCATGGTACGGTCAAATGATCCATCATATCCAACATCCGCTCCGATTCGAAGGAAGTCTTATTCGTCCCATTCATTCTCTGATATAAATACGGTGAATTGGTTTATCAAAACAGAAAGTAGGTATCTCTGCAAAGCCACTGCTTCAAGGACACCACGATTCGCATCATCTGAGCATTACTCAGTTCAATGATCCTGCCAGATCTGGGCAAAAATTGACGAGTGCCATGCGATGCGACATTTTTATTAGCGAAAACGTCGAAACCATAAACTTCTTGCGACTTAAATGCTTCATCCAATGACCAATCACATTTTACTGAGCATTGTATCCATACAGACTCTGATATAATTGACTAGCGATAGCGACCTAAAAAATCGCAACCCTTTCCACGGTATGCACAGGAGATTTAACTCCTTCCGTTCAAGACGGCAGCTTCTATGCTTTATCTTTCCGTTAAACTCTCAGTTAAAACATACAACGTTAACACATACAACAGTTAACCGATGGCACGGGACAGGGAAGTATTCATCTCATTCTAACATAACCCCAACACATTTAAATGGGTACAGGTGTATTTTTAAACACCTTTTCTTCCTCTCTCCAGCAACCGACCTTCACTAGTGTGATAAACCTGCAACTGTATTCCCGGGATCCTCAGCCAGGTTTCTGTTGAAAGGAGAAGAAAAAACCCACATGTTTGACAGCGCTGCAGATAAATATAATTAATTTAACGATTTACCGCCGCCTGGCAAGACTTCTGGGTGACGTTGAGAACGAAATGATGCAACAGTTCCTACTGATATGGTCTTTAAAACGGGAGACGTCTCAATCAGGGCACAGTAGCGGGAAACGTTCTTTAACACTCGCCACCGGTCACAGGGAGGTGCGCATACGGCGAACCTGTCCAGATTCAACAGGATTAGGCCGGTTCGGGGAATCAGGCAAACACACTGGCGGTGCGATCACATTCTTAGCTGTCTGGTGTGATCTGTCTATGGATAACGCGAATGAGCTAATAGTAAGTCAGACTAGCCCACATACCGATGGCATTAGGACATGTTGAATCGATGCCATGGTAACGAGCTCGCGTGACACAAAATCATACATTACCTATATGAAGGCAGATTGACATCGATATATCCTGCACTGCACATGAGCAGGAGCTGCTTATGAGATGCCTCGTTCCCCGGAGTATTGTGTCACCCATGTGTCACCGTCACGGCCGAACAGGTGGACGCGACCGACAGCCCATCTGCGCTCGAGACGGTGGTCTCTCATGGCTGGCTCCGCCCACGCTCAAGGCGATGGTCTCTCATAGTTGGCATCCAGGCACGTAGTCAGGATTTTTCTCAGGGGGGGGGCGGCACGTCGGAAAAATCGAACTTTGCTCCTCAGCCATATAGGTACTGCTGACCGGGGGGAGGGGGTAGGGTCGGGTTTTCAGAGAATCTCATTCTATCTTATGTGAATTTATTTTGGTCAGGGGGAGCGTGGCCCCCGTGGCCCCCCTTGGCTACGTCCCTGTTGGCACCGCCCCCGCTCGAGACGGCGATCTCTGGTTGGCTGCGATGTTACGGCGCCGGAGCCTGCCACTCTACCCGTGCGGCGTGGGACGCCTGTCAGGCCCGCTGTGAAATGTTACGGCGCCGGGGCCTGTCACTCTTATACCCGTGCGGCGTGGACGGCTGTCAAGGCCCCGCTGTGTAATGTTACGCGCCGGGGCCTGTCACTCTTATACCCGGCGGCGTGGGACGCTGTCAGCCCGCTGTGACGAAATCCCCAGGCACTGTTGGATTAATACCAGTAACATAGGCTAATTACGGGCGGTCACAGTCACCACACTACGCTCGGTAGTCGTCTAACGGCAACACGGATCCGCCAAACATGTGCAGAGGGAGTGGAGAGTGGAGATCACACAACCAGAACTCACCCCTTGAAAAGTAGAGGCTATGGCGGATCCAGAAGGGGGCATGGGCCCCTTGAGCCTCGAAGAGGCCCAATAGCCCGATGGGCCCCATAGCCGATCGAAATGACTCGAAACAAATTTCATTCAATTTTCAAACAAATCGCATGTTAATTTGTCCACTGTGACCTCCGGGGGGCCCAGTCTCACTTTTAGAGGGCCCACTTTGACCTCCTGAGGGCCCATTCTGGCTTGAAGAGGGTAATTCTGGTTTCCAGATGCCCATTTTGGTGTATGAAAGGCATAATTTGCACTAAAAGGGTCCATTCTGGCCTACATTTGTCTTCAAGGTCAACAGACCCCACCAAGGCTTGGTGGACCTACTAAGGCCTGAGGGGGCCAACAAAGATCTGGGAGACCTTCTTTGCTACGTGGCCCCTTCTTGACCAAAGCCTGGATCCGCCACTGAGCAGAGGACAGGTATGTCGCACCTAATCCCATGCTATGACACTAACCCAGATTTATCCGTTGCCGATCCCTGCCAGCATGCGGTATTGAGAGGAAAACAAAAACGTGTGAGGACTGAGGTGCATCCACGGATGCTTCGTTAAATCCCTATCCATGTAACCCTCCTGATTCCCCTTGAGTCGCGACTTATCTTTTAACAGGTTATCAGACATTCCTTTCACAACATCTCAAAGAATTGCAAACTGTGGTAAATATGTCAGCGCGAGTATTAGGAACAGAGCAGATAACGATAGCGAGTATTAGGAACAGAGCAGATAACGATAGCGTGCAAACCCAAGTTTTTGATTGGGGCAAGTATAAGCTTCGGTAACGAAGGCTTGACCTATATAAGGAATTAGCTAGACGACTTTCGTTTTTTAGCTAGAGGTCCCCAACTCCCCAGCGGGGCATTAACTTACCCGAGATAATTGTATCACAACACAAGCTAAGTATGCCTATAGCTGCAACGGAAACAAAAAGCGCATGTTTTGGTTGAACGCATGGCGAGAACACTTAATGTGCATGATTATGAGCGAGCGCGAAGCGCGGAGCGAGTCCTCATTGAATACCGGATTTTTCTCACATACCAGTAAGACGCCCTTAAGCGGCGAAGGACGAGCGAGTCCGAATAAATCCGCCGTCAATTTATCACCCGTCCAAACGAGGATGTCTTGTGCAAAGCATGCATTTGAATTATTTTCGCTGATTGTTGTTTTGCCTTGCAAATGATCCGAACTAAATCGATACTTTGAAACTAAAATAGGTTTGAAGCAATATTTTTATATTTTGCAATTATAAGCTCCATGTGTTCTGGGCAAAAATTCATTTTGGGTGGTTTTAGATGGATTTTGATTGGCGCTTTACAGCTTGCATCATTTTTATCGTCTAGCACCCTTTGTTTTGAAGTACGGCGGTGTGATGAAAGGAAATGTTTATAGATCGCCATAAAAAATATTACAGCAGATTTTTAACAGCGGAAATACTGCCATTTAAAGCCTCAATTTTTACATGCATTTTTAGAGAGGTACATTGGTCTACAGATTGGTGTTTGTTTCATCGCCTTCAACGTTTCCCATAGGTTGCTGAGCACTGATTTAAATTGTGAAGACGTCGTAAATCATGAATTTGGCGCTTGTATAGCCAGGAACTTTGCCACGTACCACGCGGCCCGCTGATCGACACATAGGCATTACGCCGGGCGGATCGTTTCTCTACGCATCTGTGTTCTGACCTGTGGTCTTTGCTGACTTTGTGTTTGGCCGAGATATAGTCTGGTTTTATTGCAACGATGTTTTGTAGGTATTTTCGTGGACGGAAACAGCGGTGTGCCACGTGGCACGTGCAGTGCTGACCGAGGTGCATGCTCCTTGTACGTTCCTCCTAGCAGGAAACAAATTTGCCCTCAGCAATTGGTTTGCGGTGTCCAGTGGCGGCATCAGAGCATTCACATCCGGCCTAAGTGGCTTGCAGGCCCAGGTGCCGGCATATTTCTCGGTGACGGGGGCGGCGATGGTCCAGAGGGGCGCCCCAAGGGGGCGAATCTAGCGGCATTCTTCTTCAGGGGCGGCATTTTTGCTTCGGGGGCGCATTTTTCTTCTGCGAGGGCGGGTAATATTGTGCCTCTGATAACATTAATTTTGCCCTTTAGAGGCCGGGATATGCCAGCGATGGATTTGCAGGCGCCTTCGGCGCCTGCAAATTCATACGGCACCGAAGCCGCCCCGGCGCCTTCGGGCGCCGCGGGGGCCGGCACTTTTCTATCGGCAGGGGATTCAGCCCCTACGGCCCCCCCCTGGATCCGCCACTGTGTGGTCTTCAACCTCACACCAAATTTAGCTTTATAGGTCAGCCGTTTTCTAGCTACAGCAGGATAATACTTTTCTGACACCCTGACGCGGCACCGTGTCACGCGGCCATGGTTACCCATCACATGAGGAAAAAAACATGTCAATAATCATAATGTCATTTGCATGGCGTTATCAGATGGCGAAACCGCTTGTCAATCGGATTGCGGGATTCCAAAAGATAGAGCTTCTGCCAGCCGTTCGCGGTCTGGTCTGGCCGGGCCGGGCCGGTCGGGTCGGCCCTTATATGTGGAGAAAAAATCCGGATATTCAATGAGGACTAGCTCCGCCGCTCCGCTCGTTAATAGCGGCCGACCCGGCCAGACCGACGCTGGTCAGAAAGCTTATTATCTTTTTGAATCCCGCATCGATTGGACAAGCGGTTTTCGCCATCTGATAGCCGCATGGCAATTGACCACTTTGATGTATTGTCATGTTTTTATCATGTGATGGATCAGCATGGCGCGTTGGACACGTGCGCGTCAGGGGTGTCAGAAAAGTATTATCTTGCTGTAGCTGAGAAACGGGCTGGACCTATTAAAGCTAAAATTTTGGTTTTGTCAGGTGTGAGACCCACACCACTGGCAATGTTGCACATGGTCAAACTCTGGGTCACATTTGACACGCACCGTGCACCCCTGTTCCGTCCACGGAAAAATTACCTACAAAACATTCGTTGCATACCGGACCTATATCTCGGGCAACAAGTCGCAAAGACACGGGTCAAACAGATGCGTAGAGAAACGATCCGCCCGCGTATGCACTATGTGGATCGATCAGCGGCGGCGTAGGTACGTGTTGCGAAGTTACTGGGCTATACAAGCGCAAATTTCATAGTTTTATGCGTCTTCACAAAATTTTAAAACCAGTTGCTCAGCACCTATGGGACGTGAGCGATTTGAAACAAACACCAATCTGTAGACCAACGTACCGTCTCTAAAATCATGCCAAAAAAAATTGAGTGCTTTTAATGCATATTTCGCTGTTAAAATCTGCCTGTAATATTTCTATTGACGATTCTATAACATTTCCTTCATTACACCGTCGTAGCTTCAAAACCAAAGGGTGCTAAACGATACAAATGATGCGACTGTAAAGCGCAATCAAATCCATCTTATACCCACCAAAAATTATTTTTTGCCCACAAACATGAAGCTTATGATTGCAAATAAAAAAAACGTAGCAAAACCTATTTAGTTCAAAGTATCGACTTAGTTCGGATCAATTTACGGCGGCAAAACAACACATAGCGAAAAAATAAAAAGCATGCTTTGCACAAAACGAACCTCCGTTGGGCGGGTGATAAATTGACGCGGATTTATTCGGGCTCGCTCGTCTTTCGCCGTTTAAGGCGTCTTACTGGTATACCTACGCCTCAACAGCATTTCATTATAACCCGCGCACCGGACGGGGGCGGATATCCGCCCCGGAGTTTTCATTGAGGTAGGGGAAAAACAGCGGTGCGCAGCGCCGCCAAATTTCCGCACAGCTGTTTGGGCTATCCAATTACCCACACTTTGTGCTTGAAAGTATTTGATTCTCCTTACTTATCAAGCTGCACGTCATCAGGTTACCATTAAATGACCTGACCACAAGCCACGTTTTTGAAAGTTTGACATGCCAAAGCCACAGGTGGTTAACCAAATAGTTTGAAACTCCACAGTCTGTGATAAGGACATATGCATCTACAGTTCGTATATCTCGGATTTTTCATATCGATGACCTGAGGTCATGTCAATTTTGTGACCTCCCAATATAGGTAAGTCAAAAGGAAAAAAAGGAAATGCGCACCAATCGAACAAAGTATAAACCAAGCTAAATCTGGTCAGTTTTCATCAATATCACTATTTTGGAGCGAAGCGAAATAATGCATGTTGTAATTTTCTTCCGTGACCTCTTTGAGGTCAAATCCAATGTGCACCCCGGGTCATATGGTTTTTGTACAATAACTCATCTTCTACGTGGGGCAGAGTGTCAGGTTTTCGCCATTCTGTTTCTCCTATCGATTGTCATCAAGTGATATCAAATTTGACTTGAACTTGACATGACCTCAGGTAAGGTCAGGTCAGTCATTTTTTTTTTATTTGACCTAGTTAGGTAATCCGATGTATGATTAAATGTGCCGTGACGAGAGAAACACGATGATGACAAAAGCGTTGCTCTAGCCTATATAAATACAAATGTATTATCAAAAAATGTTTTCCTTGAAATTTAGCATTTTGACATTTGCTGACCTCTGGTCCTCTGGAGCCTCAACTATTGACCCTATCTCAAATCTGAGGTCATCCTGCAGAAAGACCGTTTTGAGGGCTTTTCAGTGCTTTTTACCTATGCTCCTAGTCACCTTAGTTACCGAGCTAGCTCGGATTATGTGAAGCAATGCTCAATTTACTCGAAATATGGTAAAATTTGATCTGTTTTGACCTCTGGTGACCTCAATATTGACCTGATCAAAAAATAATTTACGTATTTTCCCTAGCACTTGTCACGGCCTACCTAACGCCGCATTTAATTCTCGCTACGTTGCGTAGTTTTTCGAGATCTCTGGGGCGGTTATCAGCCCCCGTCGGTTCTAAGTTGGCTCAGCCTCAGACCCCCGTCGATGCGAGGGTCAAGACCTGAATCGCACAAAATTAGCTAATATATTTTTCAACACGAACGTACACAAGAAAACACATCCAAACGCACCTAATGACTGTTATTTACACAGACAGCGCCATTCCAGGCACATGTTCGGACTTCGGACGTAGTGAGCTCCGGGTCAGAGCTCGTCAGAACTCAGAACCAGTAGTAGCAGTTGGCCCACGTGCTAATCCAGAGGTAAGCGGTTTGGTACGCGGTGTCCTGGAAAAAGGATTACCGTGCCGCCTCAACTCTCTCCGAGTGATCAATTGATGTCGCTAAGCCTTATGCTCCTACGCCTGCTCCTTTATGCTCCTATGCTAAGCCTTACGCATGTATGCAGCGGCTGTTATAATGGTTCATTACAAGTGTGAGCGCTGTTTTATTGGAGCCTGTATTTGCTTGCTCCATGTAAACACATAATCGTAATACTTGGTCCCGGGCTTGACACAAGCACAGCTCTCAAACTAGTCCGCAAACAACTCCGACCCCGGTTCCCATCCGACCTTGCCGGTCCTGTGAGAGACCGGCCCGACCTGCCCGGTCCTGTGAGAGACCGGCCCGACCTGCCCGGTCCCGTGGGAGACCGGTCTGACCTTGCCGGTCCTGTGGGAGACCGATCCGACCTTTCCGGTCCTGTGGGAGACCGGTCCGACCTTCTCGGTCCTGTGAGAGACCGGTCCGACCTTCCCGGACCCGTGGAAGACCAGCCCGACCTTCCCGGTCCTGTGGGAGACCGGTCCGACCTTCCCGGACCTGTGGAAGACCTGTCCGACCTTCCCGGACCTGTGGGAGACCGGTCCTGTGGGATACCGGTCCGACTGGAGCGGTCTTCAGTTGCAGGCTCCGGCCCTGAGACACGCGTTCCATCGCAGTCTGCTGTTTGGGCGGACTGCGATGCTTCAGACGTTTGGAAATGCTCGCGTGACACGGCAAAGTGCAATGCCATGGTCGCAGCGACCATGACAAACTGGCGACATAATACGAGGAAGTCATGTTACCATGGTAATGAAGCTGGTGTATGACAGCACTGTGCCTTCGAAGACTTTTGTTGTCTACCGGTGGGCGGTGGCCGGTGCACACTGTTTAGTCAAGGCAATATAAGTAAGGAACATAACTAAATTGGTCTGAGCTCGGTCACATGACCGATTCGGCGCACGAGCGCTTGTGGCGAAGGCACTTCCAGTTGGTTTGGGTCCAATCGCGTTCTTCGCCGGCAGTGAGAAAACAACGGTTAATCTGAACATTTTTTATGAAATGATGTTTGATTACTTTATCTGGCCACTTTTCCCTCAAAAGGTGTGGGTGGTCATCCTGGTACGCAGTCTAAGCAAATAACGATAATCTGGCCTCCCCGACTTAGCTCCCTGAATCGCTGGCTCCCAGGACTAGCTCCCTGTATCCCCAGACTAGCACCCTGAATCGCTTGGCTCCCCAGACTAGTTTCCTGACCCGGCTCCCCAGACGCTCCCTGACTGCGCGGGCTTCCCCCAGACTAGCTCACCCTGGAATCGCGCTCCCCAGACTAAGGCTCCTGACCGGCTGGGTCCCAGCTAGGCTCCCACTCTGCTGGCTCCCAGACTAGCTCCAAGAGACGCATTAATTCATTTGAACATAACTAATTTGCTCATTTTTATGGTGGTAAATATTTATTGTTATCATTTTAATTGATTAATTAACAACAGTTTCAATGCAAGTGAAATCCTGGGTCCAAAGTCACGTGACTGACGCCCAACACCTGTGTTTAGTGTTCGTAATTGATCGGTTTGTCTGAGACTGCTGTTCCGCCTTACAGCTATGCCTTGCGGTACAGCCTACCTGGCTAGTCACCGCCTGAACCGTGAACACCAGCGCCTCATTTCGCAGGTTCGAGACTACCAACGGGATCAAGCACGAGGAGGTGGGCCAAATCTTTTCGGGCCCGCTGCCCGAGACGGGTGTGATGTCCACCCAGGGCCGGGTGCGCTGGCACGATCCGAACGGCGTGAGGATCGTCATGTATTGGCACGCCGACGAAAACGGATACCAGCCCCGGGTGAGTGTTGAACGGGCAACGGATTGAACGGACAAACGGAACGGGATAGCCAAGCTAGTTGACGTTTGAATTCCGTACGTATGATGTGTATAAATATTGACCGTTTCACTAAATTCTGGTTTCGTATTGACAGGGCGTGAGAATGGTCTCCAAGCACTGGCACCCGTCCTCCGACCTGCCCAGCATCGAGGACGACTTCAAACTTTTGCAGGCGCTGCGAGAGAACAGGCTGAATCCCCAAGAGGACGTCACGGACTCCGATAACATCCCGGAGAAAATAAATGAATCCAAGAACCTCCAGGAGAGAACTACGGATTCCGAGAAACTCCCAGAGAAAACCAAGGACTCAGAAAACATCCCTGATAACATTGCAGACTTCCGGAACCTCCCTGAGAACACTGCAGACTCTGATAACCTCCCTGAGAACACTGCGGACTCTGAGAACCTCCCTGAGAACACTACGGACTCTGAGAACCTCCCTGAGAACACTGCGGATTCAGAGAACCTCCCTAAGAACACTGCAGACTCTGAGAACCTCCCTGAGAACACTGCGGACTATGAGAACCTCCCTGAGAACACTGTGGATTCAGAGAACCTCCCTGAGAACACTGTGGACTCCGATAACCTCCCTGAGAACACAATGGACTTCGAGAGTCTCCTTGAGAACACTGCGGACTCCGAGAACCTCCCTGAGAACACTGCGGACTCCGATAACCTCCCTGAGAACACTGCGGACTCCGATAACCTACCTGAGAACACTGTGGACTCCGAGAACGTAGGAGACACCACACAGTCGACCACGACCGACGCATCCAAAGGACTGACACCAGCGGAGAAAGAACAGGCACCAGCGGAGAAAGAACGGACACCAGTGGAGAAAACACAGACACCAGCGGAGAAAGAACGGTCATCGGCGGAGAAAGAACGGTCACCAGCGGAGAAAGAACAGTCACCAGCGGAGAAAGAACGGTCACCAGCGGAGAAAGAACGGTCACCAGCGGAGAAAGAACGGTCACCAGCGGAGAAAGAACAGTCACCAGCGGAGAAAGACCGGTCGACGACGGACACACAGCCGACAGAACAGAGCAGATTGAAGGCGTCGCAGGCGGCCGGGCCTGCTGCGCTGAATGAGAACGCGACACAGCCGAACGCATCCAACGGGTCATTCGGACGGGAAACACGGCGAGATCAGGTGTCCAACACCGTCCTTCTGAACCTCGCCGCGCTCACAGACGTCGGCGGAAACACGCAGGGTGAGTGACAGTAGACGGTTGCGATTGTTTGTGAAACGGGTTAAGCAAATGTCATGACGTAGCTTTAACTGGAGATGATACCCAGGCAGATGTAAGCGCTAGCAGTTCTGAAGTGTCTGTAAGAGATGAGCTCAGTGGGACGCTGTGGCGTACTTTCGTACCTAGTTCTGCAGCGTTACCTGGTAGTCTTACGCTTGTTTTAAGAGGCGATTTTTGACCCATCGTTTGACGCACTTTCTGTATTTTACTTTCGCCGAAGTAGCGCGTTGTTGTCTGATAATATTTGTTCACTTTACCATCCGTGTGTTGTTTTGTTTCAGGCAAGAAACGCAGACGTATTGTGCGTAAAGTCGTACGAAGGAAGATCATCAAGCTGTGACGAGGCAAGGCACACGAGGTACCTTCAGTAATCAGTTCTCAACCCGTCGCCGAATCTACGGAAGCTGCAGCAACATCATCGGATTGAACATGTGAGAACACTTAATAGGTACCGAGCGATAGCATATATTCGCAACTAGAAGATGGGTACTATCGTCGCATGTATCTTCTCCTCGCATTTACGCAGCGTCGTATTTCATCAATATGAGTCGGGTCGCGTTGATATTTCGCGCATAGCCATTACTTGGAATACGCGTGGGTGACTGGATGGATAAACCCCACACTAGTATTTAGTATATTAGCATACAGCTGATGTAGGTACCGACTATCCAACGTGCTGCTGAAGCAGATGATTTAGCTCGTTCGTAACGTTCTGCACGTCGACAATGTCGAAAACGACTTCCAACAAAGCAACGAAAGCAAATACATGGAGGTGCTAAAGCAGAACACGCGAGGAAAAACTGGGGCGATCTTTGTACTGCCTTGGTTATTGTATTTAATAATATACCCCCTTCCCCGTTGCGATTTTTATGACCTAGGAGCAATAGTAGATCAATTGCATTGCTTTCTCAGAATGTGAAACTAATAACTATCGCATCCGGAACCTATGTATGCCAACCATTCGCTAGCCGACAATGCGAAACGTAGTGGAATGTTTAATACCACACCGGAATAGTCAACAACCGATCTAAACAAAACTCAAGATATCGTTTAAAAGCACCATATATTCAGTAACATGGGCAAATCTCGGATTAATCTCGCTGGGTGGCGGGAAGCGGCGGGTCTGTATCTGACCCAGCTGCTGTGGGAAGGGCGACGGCGGCGGAACACCTCAGCTGCTCTGGCAGTGAGGGCGGCGACCCACACTGCTTCACCGCGGGAGGGCGGCGGCGGCGGGGTACCCCGCTGGGTCTGGCAGTGAAGGTAGCGTCCCACATCGACACACAGACAAACGGTCCCGACTTGACACATCCATCGAGATCAGCATAAGAACGTTTAAAAGAAACCGACGCGATAGCCAGTGCGAAGCATTAAATTTCGATGTCTTCTAATCCTACTAAAATCAACGCTGTGAACGCAGTAAAGAGCGGGCCAGACGACAACACATTACGAATTACTAAATGAGTTACTAAATGAGCTAAAATTGCCCCAGCGCACCACTTTTTACACAGTTCGAACGGTGCCTAGTTTCGGCCCGAGGCGACGGTCGAGATACGATCGATCATGCGTTTTCGCAAGCAGCGTCGCCGAGCACAGCCCCCTCCCTCCAGACGGACCGACACAGGAGCAGCTGCAGTGTCCCGCCTGCCCTCGGCTGGCGGACCACGCGCCGCGGTCGGCTCGGCGGCAGTGTACACACAGGTCCCACAGTTCCGGAGGCGCGGCCACTGACCACACCAGGCACGGAGGAAGCGACAGACGGTGCGCCAACACCGGGAAGACACGGCGGCAAACGGCCGGCTAGTCACACAGGGTTAGTCACGCGGCACATGGCGGCGGTGAATATGCTATGGATGAATTGAATGCCACATGAGTACGACACGAGTAAGTAGTTAAACCACTACACCACCGGGTGTTCATTGACAACCCAGTTGGTGTCACGCGCCCCGACAGTTCTCGCTCACTGCCAACACAGACAGCCGCTGCTCCATTGCGACAGCTACCGTACCAAGTCCGGTCTCTCTCCTCGTCTTCCGTCTCACCTATAAGTAAACCGCTGACACCACAGACGTCTGGCACACGTCCTGCACATATCTACACTACCCGACCTCCCTCGGCCGTCCGCTCCTCCTCCCGGAAGGTCCGGCCTGTGACGAGCACAGTGGCGGCATCAACAAAGGCAGCGGCGGCGTGGCAGGCAGCCGGCCGCCCACGCCGTCTCTCTACGCTCACTGTCTCGGCGCTATCCCGGTCACTCAGCGCTGTTTGAGGGCCACGACGAGCCGCCGGAGTGCGCCGACCAGGTCGCGGCTCAGCGCCAGGTCGCGGCTCAGCGCCAGCTCGAGGAAGCGGTGTCGCCAGGCGGCTAGGTCGGGCAGCTCAGAGCACGACCTGATGTTGAGGAACGCCGCGAAGAACTCGGCCCACACCGGCGACCAGAACCTGTCGACAGACGGACAGTCGGCCAGTCCGGTCAGGCGGTTCAGACGGTCAGTCGGTCCAGTTCGGTCAGTTCGCGTCAGACGTGTCAGACGGTCAGAGGAGCGGTCTAAGACGGTCAGACTATACATTGAAACATCAGCTTCTATTTACTCTGACTGGTCCAATGAGGTTCAGGTAGACGGTCAGACGGTCAGACGGTCTCCAGACGCGACAGCGGTTCATAAGACGGTCAGACGGACAGACGGTCAAGACGGTCAGACGGTCAACGGTCATGATATTCGCGTCAGACGAGTCAGACGGTCAGACGTTCAGTCGGTTCAGTCGGTCAGACGCGGTCAGACGGTCAGACGGTTCAGACGGTCAGACGTAAAAGACGGACAGACGGACCATGCACGGCGGCGCGGCAACGGCTTAAGGGCTTCTCTTGACTCGGAGTAAGAGTGCGGAAATGGACCACTGGGCGCGAGTTTTACTGGTGGGCAGGCTCATAGGCTGACTAAGCGTCACGGATAATTAGTTGTTCTAGGATTTGCTTTAGAGCCAGGGTGCAGAGTGAAAAAATCAGACTGAAAATCAGGAAAAAGAGTGGAAAATTATACCTCAAAAGAGCCTTTTTCAAGAATTTACCCATTTCAACTATTCAACAGCACTTGATCAGTTTTCTGGCTTTTTACATATCGAAATAAAGGAGTGCAAAATAATCTCAAGTGAAAAAGAGTTGAAAATAACCCTTCAAATTGGGCAAAAGGAGTGGAATATTATTTATTGTAGCGTGTCGCTTTACACCCAAAATTCCCAATCCTAGGACACTGCGGATACATCACTCACCACTCCTCCCTCCCCTGCAGCTCCCCTTCTGATGGTCCACCCCTCCCCCCGCTCACCGTCTGATGGTGCCGCTGATGGTCCAGCTGCCGTCGCCGCCCGGCCGCCGGGTCAGTTTCAGGTAGCTGCCGAACAGCAGCACGTGTGCGGACGCGGCCACGCCGTACAGATCGGTCTGGTACGTCCACGGCCGGCCGTCCTTCATCTCCGGACAGGTGAAGTCGTCCGTGGTCACCACCCGCGTGAACGTCGTGCCTGACGAGCGTGGGAGAGAGCCGTGAACGCACATAGAACGGACGGACGCCGTCAGATCGGGTTAACAGCGCACCGCCTGGCGACTTTCTGGAGCTGTGTCTGAAACGTGACCAGCTGAGTTGTGACCATCATTGACATATTAAGACGAACAGTTACTGACAATCTGTTCGGCAAGCTTTCACTCCAAAGACTTAGACTAGAGGCACATTGAAATCTAGTGCAGTATATCAGCTAAAAAGACTCCCGAGCATAGCCGTGAAAGTGCAGCGATGCGCGGTCCGCCAGCGTAGTCAGTTGTCACTCCACTCACCAGGCGGCAGCAGCGTCATGTCGATGGCGCGGCCAAAGTCGATGAGCTGCAGCAGCTGCGGCAGCTCGGAGCTGCGCAGCTCGGCCACCAGCCGGCTCGTCTCCTCCAGCTCGCAGCTGCCGGGAGGACGGGGGACGGTCAGCCAGACGGATACATGCACGGGGGTGAGTGTGGTGGGTGATACAAGACATCTGGAATACGATAGATAGTTATCCAGCCGCCACTGAGCCGCGGTCTCATCCCGGCTGAGACCACAGCAAACACCACCAGCACCCAACGTTCTTTTTGTTTTTGCTTTATGGAGTTGTAAAGCACGGCAACTGCCAGACCGTTTTGCGCCCATAACAAATCACTCACTACCACAAGAAAGTCAATATCGCCAATAAAGGAGAAAGTCTGGATCCACCCACACTCCTTGTCCATGGTAGTGTAAAAGGAATCGACGCTTACCAGTCACGGATCGCCGTCTTACCCGTCACTGGATATATTCTCGATTCACCCCGATCGCCGTCTTACCCGTCGCGCAGCAGGAAGTTGTCGGGCTTGATGTCTCCGTGGATCATCCCGGCGGCATGGACGGCAGACACGGCTCCGAGCATCTCGGCCGTGAACAGCATCGCCAGACACTCGTCAAACTTGCGGTACTGCCGGCCGCACACACAGGTCAGAACGGGAGAGACGCTGCACAGAGGTCACACACGGCGTCAGACGCTGCCCAGAGGTCACACATGGGTCAGACGTTGACCACAGAGATCACGCACCGCGGTCGACACGCTGCCCAGATGTCACCCCACATGGGTCAAGACGCTGCCCAGAGTCCACACACGGCGTCAGACGCTGACCACAGAGAATCACGCATCGCGGTCAGTGACGGCGTGTAGCCCAGGAGTGTGGCCGACTGCTGGCATGGGTCAGACTGTCGTGTAATTGATTCGGTCCCCCAAAACGCTGACGTGAGACTG
Source organism: Semibalanus balanoides (assembly GCA_014673585.1). Taxonomy (NCBI): domain Eukaryota; kingdom Metazoa; phylum Arthropoda; class Thecostraca; order Balanomorpha; family Balanidae; genus Semibalanus; species Semibalanus balanoides. The sequence goes on from VOPJ01010230.1 coordinate 56,394, forward strand.
GATGTGAGGCAGCGTCCACCAGTAGGAGTCACGCACGGGGTCACACGCTGCCAGAGGTCGATGACGACGCCTACGGGAGACGTCCTGACACAAGAGCAGTGTAGTAGTGAGTCACACCACGGGGGTGATCAGAGGTGGAACGGAACGGTGGGGCTGACCACAGAGATCACGGCACGGAGTAAGCAGACGCTGATCCTACCAAGAGGATCACACACCGGGTCAGACGCTGCCCAGAGGTCACGGCACGGAGATGTCAACGAAGCTGACCATCAGATGGGGAGGAGTCGAGGAAACGTATGAGATGAGCGGAAGCTGGAGGGGGGAGGGTAGGGATCTACGCAACGAACGATGTAGTCAGACGCTTGGAGCCACCAGAGATCACGCACGGGTCAAGGGGGACGGCGTGCCAGAGGGTCACGCCGGCGTGGTGGAGGGTAGATGAACTGAGACGCGTTGAACCACAGAGAGGTAAGTCGGACTGAGGAATTAGAAAGCGCACGGTGAGATGACATTTGGCGAGTGCAGGACGACATACATACGTGTGACCACAGAGATCACACACGGTCAGTACGCTGGCCCCAGAAGGCACGCACGGGTTCAGGCCGGAGTCACAGAGGAATCACTAAAGAGTCAACAGCAGAGCGGGGCCGAAGACCGAGTACAGACAGCGACCACCAGAGTAGTCACGCACGGGGTGCATCGATGCAGAAACGGAAGCGTGACGTGACCACCAGAGATCACGGCTACCGGATAGATTACAGACGCTGACCACAGAGATCACACACGGGTCAGACGCTGCCCAGAGGTCACACATGGGTCAGACGCTGACCACAGAGATCACGCACGGGTCAGACGCTGCCCAGAGGTCACGCACGGGTCACACGCTGCCCAGAGGTCACACATGGGTCAGACGCTGCCCAGAGGTCACGCACGGGTCACACGCTGCCCAGAGGTCACACACGGGTCAGACGCTGACCACAGAGATCACGCACGGGTCAGACGCTGACCACAGAGATCACGCACGGGTCAGACGCTGCCCACAGAGATCACAAGGAGATGGAGTATCTAAAATCTGGAACTCTCACCGTAACAGGCCCACCAAAGGCTGGACTACACATCGAAATACCCAGGATTCTCTGCAGCTTATCATTTAAGTCACTAAACACCTACTCACTGACTTGACAAAGATAGCATTGCTCGCAATAGACCTTTGTCGGTCTGGTGTTGTGCGAAATACGTAGCTAAGTAACATCACACGGTTTGCCGAGCTCAGCCCGGCGCAGCCTGTCATCAGAAGGAAGGAAGGACGAGTTGTCTCACCATGCCCATGAGTTTGTTGTGGAGGTTGAGCAGCGTTCCGGCGGGCTCGTACTCTGAGCAGAGCACACTGCCGTTATCGTACACGGCCACCTGGTCCACCGACATCAGGAACGGCATCTGTCGACAGACACACAGGGTCAGACACAAGGCCACACGGTCCACCGACATCAGGAACGGCATCTGTCGGATCAGACACACAGGGTCAGACACAAGGCCACACGGTCCACCGAACATCAGGAACCGGCATCTGTCGACAGGGACCACACAGGGTCAGACACACATGGCCAACCTGTCCACCGCACATCAGGAACGGCATTCTGTCGACAGACACCACAGGGTCAGACACCAAGGCCACCTAGGTTCCAACGACATCAGGAGGAACGGGCATCTGGCGACAGACACAGACACACAGGGTTCAGACAACAAGGCCACTGCTTGGTCCACGACATTCAGGAACGGCAGTCTGTCGACAGACACACGAGGGTCAGACAGGCAAGGCCCGACAACGGGTATCACCGACATTGCAAAAGCGCAACGGCATCTGTCGACAGGATCACATCGGCCACCTGGCCCAACCTATATTTCATGAACGCATCTGTCCACAGAGCATCACCAGCCGCGTACACGCACCCACCAAGGCCAACCTGGGCAATTCCACCGGACATCCAAGGAACGGCATCCTGTCGACGCAACACCAGACACCACAGGGTTCAGACATCGACAAGCCGCCACCTGGTACGACATGCAGGAACGGCATCTCGCTCGAGACAGACACACCAGGGTCAGACAACAGGCCACACGGCCAATCCTACCGACTCCAGGAAACCCCGGTATCTGTCGAACAAGACACCACATGGGTCAGACACCCATAGAGCCACCTGGTCCCACCGACAATCAGGAAACCGGACAATCTGTGTCGGGCCATACACGGACACACAGGGTCAGACACACTGCCACACGGTCCACCGACATCAGGAAAGTTCAGACGTGGTCAGCCAGGGCTACAATGTAAATTATCCTGGGCCTGTCAGATGAAAATGATGATGATTGGGGCTTAAGGGCGCCGCAACTGGACCTGTCCCTCACCTCGTCCTCCCGACCGCCACCACCACCACACCTTCCTCACCTCCTGTCCGCCGCGCGCCAGCAGCCTCTCCCGCAGCTCGTCCACCACGTAGAACTCCCAGTCGCCGCCATCTGGCTGCACCTTGAGACAGTGCGCGGCGCCGCTCTCCCGGTCGATGGCGTGGTAGACGCGCGCGTACGCTCCCTCGCCGATCAGCGTGACCACCAGACGGCGGCCGTCTGCAGCGGGAGGCAGGGGTTAGTTGGGGATCAGCGTGAGGCGGCTACAGACGATGAAGTGGGACGGCTAGTCAGCAACATCACTGACGAGTGACGAAGCTAGTCATCATTTCGGGAAACAACGGAACAGGCAGCGTCATGATGATTGTGATGATTGTTTTTTATGGGCGCGCCAACAACGAAGGCTATATCGCGCACAGGCAGCGTCAGGCACGGCGACCGGAAGAGCACTGGTGCACGAGTGTCCTACATACATGAACATGATTTGTTTTTAAAGCGAGCAGGGAACAAAAGCGATCAAGGAACGAGAAGAACACTGCCACAGTCACGCCTGAGCTCCTCATCGTACCCCCGCCACCCAACACCGAGTCAAACAGCATCGAACTCTCCCACCGACACACATTCATCCCACACCCAGTGAGTGTGAGATGAATATGTGAGTCACTCACCGAGCTCCACTTCCTTGCATTTGAAGTTGGGTAGCTTCCCGGCGAGCCGCTTGTAGCGCTCCCTGGTGTCGATGGGCCGCGCCAGGCCGCGCAGCAGACCCGCCAGCAGCTCGGCGTCCCACGGGTCAGGGTGCTCCACCCCCTCCTCCAGAGAGAGGGCGGAGAGCGCAGCGGACGGCGCCAGCGGCTGCACTGGACTCAGGTCCGCAGGAGGCTGGACGACGCTCAGTTCCGCAGGAGGCTGGACGACACTGAGCTCTGCAGGCGGCTGGAAGATGCTGAGATCTGCGGGCGGCTGAGCCGGACTGAGTCCTGCGGGGGGTTGACAAGGACTGAGGTCGGCCGGCGGCTGGAAGACACTGAGGTCGGCCGGCGGCTGGAAGACACTGAGGTCGGCCGGCGGCTGGAAGCCACTGAGCTCGGCCGGCGGCTGGGCAGGGCTGAGTCCCGCCACAGACAGCTGAGCGAGGCTGCGCTCGGCGGTGGCCGCCAGACTGAGCTCAGCCGCCTTCTCGCTGAGATCTGCGGGCCGCAGGGCGCTGCAGTCGGGTGAGCCGGCCGGCCGCGCCATGCTGACGTCTGGCGGCTGCACGTAGCTGACGTCGGCCGGGTCCGGCCGGCGCGACATGCTGCAGTCCGTCGCCGCCGACGCCGGACGCACCGAGCCCGACCGGTCGCCCAGGTAGCCGGAGCTCTGGGTTAACTGGGACGCGCGGGCAGACAGGTGCGCCGGGCCCGCAGCCGAGAGGTGGGACGGGTCCACACCGACCGACGGCCGCTGGCGCCACGGCTGGGCCGACATCTGGGCGAGGAGGGCGACACGGGTCAGAAGTCTGGACAATGACATACATAGAAGGCACGCAGGGCAGAGGTGGCGACGCAGGAAGGCCGGCCAGGCTACACACAGGTCGCTTCACAAAAAGCACACGGTATATTCACACACGTCGTAGATGTAACTGAAACGGCCACACACTGTTTATTGGACTCTACAGCTCCAGCTCCTTGTCCACACTGCCTTGTGCCGGCCGCGCGGCGGTTCCCCACCCTCCCCGCCCCCTCTCTGCAACCTGAGGCGAGATCAGCTCGCCGGGCGGCCAGCCATCGTCATAACAGCTACGACACGCTACGCATTCATAACCTACGCAAAATACGCCTATGTACAAAAGCCTCTACAGATACAACACAGTAACACAACGTGTCCACCTGCACCCATCGCCGAAAACCTGAGCCCGACCGGTCTACCATCCCCCCTCCCATCCACGGCCATACCCGGAAAGCCACTGATCACATACGGCGCCAGAGGTCGTCGGAGCTGGTGGAAGACTCACCGGCGCGGAGAAGTCGTTCCGCGACTGCCGGGACATGTCGGAGCCACTGCTGCTGCTCGACGACTTGTACTGCTCACCTGTCGACACACATATTATCTCTTCAGTCTGATATAGTCAGGCTCATCCCAGGACTTATGCCATACCGTAACATTACGATCTCCCACAATCGCAATGTTACGATAGCCAGGGTTACAATGGAAACACAATCGACACACCCACACCCGTTGGAAAAATAGCCTCTTAAGCTCTCCCATGCGAAGGGTTACACTATAACTAGAACATAGGATTTGTTTGCGGCAAGGCATTCAGCGGCCCGACCAGTTCGAGTTTCGCGCTGGACACGGCTCAGTTTGAATCACTGGCCGCTGCTGACCACGCACCGCTCGCCGGACGGTCCAACGACACCCCCCGATCATCCCACACCCATTGACCTCCCCACACCGCGCCCGGCCGGCCGGCCGCCTGACTCAGCGACATACGTGCAATCGCAGACAGCACAACCACACAGTGCTGGGACCGTGGCGGTGCAGCTGTCTCAGCTGACAGAGGGCGTACTCACGTGACCTCTCCATGATGGGAGTGAGCGCGCCGCCGTCCGTCGCCGATGTCCTGTCTCCGCCGGCCGGGCGGGTGAACCGCACACTGAAACACAGGCAATCACAGGCCGTCACAGGCAGGCCGCTGGCATTTTTTCGCTTCACGACCTGAGGCCGTTCTTATAAAAAGTCGCATGTTGTGATCTGCGAGCTACTGTTCGATGTCTCGAAAATAAAACCAAGAAACTCAATAATACCAAGCATGCTGTCGTTTCCAACTAATTTTGTTGAAAATAACGACCTGCTAAAAGAAGAAAATGGCTCAGCATTTGATAAAAAAAATCGAGCCGTGGCTCGTTTTTATTGTATTATAAGAACGGCCTCTGCCCTCTGGTCCAGGAGAACAAACATCTCTAGGTGTAGAGTAAAATTGTCTCGTTAGGAAAAGTAAGATTTCCATTTTGTGGAAAAGTACTTAGAATGTCAAAATTCCTGATTTGTAATAGATATAATATCCTTGCGAGGAAAACAATGTTGGTAAGATCAGGAGAGCAAATGTCCAGAAAAAAATGGACCGGAAAGTCCTGAAAATGGCTAAAATTCCAAAGCTGGTCAGAGGGCGGACTGAACAGCTGCAGTCGTCAGCGGCAGAACAGCGAGCGGGCGTTGGTGACGATACATAGGTGGCATCTTAGCGACCATGAAGCAGTTCACGAAGTAAAAAGTTCACATTCAGAACTACTTGAGAACAAAAAAAAAAAAAACACAAACGGAAGTACAATAAATCGACAACAGTCTTGAAAATCTCCCTCACTGTGCACAACAAAAAGCTTAAACCGATGCCATAAACCTCCTGCGTATCATCCAGGTCTACGTACAACAAAAGCCCACATATGCCTCGTCCGCGCCCCACTCATCCGACCCACCACCACCCCTCCACCACCCTGCTGCCGTACCTCTTCAAACTGGCCGTGAAGTCACCCTCCTCCTCGTCGCGTCTGGCCCGGGCGGCGGTGCTGACAGCCGGCGGCGGCTGCGGCGGTACGAACGGCGTGGACGCCACGCGGCCCGCCGCCGCCGCGAAATGCGACAGGTCACCCACCGCGAACGACACGTCGTTCGTCAGCGGCACGAACCCCGTCAGCTCGTCGTCGAACTCGAGCGGCCGGCGGGCGACCGGGCCGGCGGCGGCGGCGGCCGGCTCCTCCAGCGGCTCGGTCGGTATATCCACGGCGTCCACCAGGATGTTCGGCGGCCGGCGACGCGGCGGTGGCGGCGGGCAGTCGGCCGGCGGCCGGTTCTCCTGGTCCGAGTCGCCCTCATCCGGGACGCACGCGTCATCCTCGTACACGGAGAAAGGCGCAGTGGCGGCGGCCGCTGGCTTCTGGGTGGCGGCTGCGGCCGGCGGCTTCTGGGCGGCGGCGGTGGGCGCGGGCGGCGGCGCCGGCTCCTCCTCGTAGACGGTGAACGGCGTGGCGGCGGAAGCCGGCGTCCGCACGGAGATGGATGCCTCCGGCTCTTCGTATACGGTGAACGGCACAGCGGCTGGCGCCGGCACGGCTACCGGACGACAGACGGCAGTCAGCGGCCGGACCCGGGAAGTGAGTACGGTTCAACACGAGGACAGGCGGATGGACAGGGGGCCAACCAGGCGTTGTCAGGACACGGGGACGGGTAGACAGCAGCTATAGCACAGCACATGGTACTGTGCATCGGATCTGGTACTGGTATACACCTGCATCTAGGGTGACCGGTTTTTGCATGGTTGTTGTGATGTTGCAAAGTCATGCTCCCCACATCGATGTGGTGCATTTTGGAATGCGCTGATTCCGAATTTTGCATTCAGATTTCAAAATATTTTGTCAATTCACCTAAGAATCGCCCAAGCCGTTTGAAAGATGCTCCACATTGCAATTTTGCGTGTTTTTGCGACACTGATGGTAATCAAGGAGTTAAGTGTACATGGTGTTGCAATTTACAGTAAGTTTGTTTCAAATTGAGTTTATTTGACACCAGAAGTGACGCTCTTATCACACTCTGCGTCCCTCTAAACTGACTTTTTAATCGGGGGTAGTCATGAAGAAATCGCTAATTGCCACCCTAAACGGCGATGTGATGAACTATGGTTTTATAGGTGGCAAGCACCCGTGATTGAAGCTTACAGCGAATTGAGTATAATTTATTTTCGCTCTTTTAGAAGCTTAAGAAGAGGTTTCAGGAATAAATCAGTTTATAGATTATTACACAATACACATAAGTTCAATGAATTAATAATTAGTTAAAACTATACATTACCTGCCCTTTGAAAATGGCGATACAAAACTGATGATACGATGGAAAAGTTGAATTTCTAGAAATGGCCGCTACTTTACAATTTGCTTCAGAATGCACATTGCCAAATCATGTTCTATCAGTATGAGTGTGAGGCTTTAAGGGTCTTGAGAAAACGTTTGTTTTCTTACGCTTCATCACAATCTACGCCTCGCCGCCAGCTATAGCTCTGCCCAAGGCGCGCCTTGCGCAGATACAGCTCTGGGGCAGTAGGTACCGGCCACCGCTGGCTTGCAACTTCTTCCAGCACCGGCTCTGCTGGCTGCAAGCTCTGCAGACCGGCCGTCGCTGTCTGCAGCTCTGCCGGAGCCACTTGTGACGCTCTAGGTGATGATGATGGTTTACGATGTGAATGATCCAGACTTTGACATATTCAGTGTCCAAACACCGCAAACTCAAACGAAAAGTGGATCCTGTTAAACGTGGGCTTGAGGCCTGTCGATGCCGCTAAGGTACGTGCCCGAAAGGTCCAACTCCTTGTCCATCTCGCTGCGACAGTGGGAGAGGATCCAGTAATCCTCCCTGGATAGAGTTCCTGGATCCGCTCACACTGTCGCAACTCGCAGCAGAAAAAAAACAAGACAGGAGCAATGGTTCGTTTTTCTATAGGCCTGGGTAGGGCGCAAAGCAGGTAACTAGACTCGGCAAAGCCCTACCAATAAATTTCATATTTTAAACTCTAAGCCTATGGCGTTGCATGATAAAGAATGAGTTGAAAATCTAGTTAACATTGAATCCTACCAATCGTTTTCAGAAGAACATCGCCCCTGGACAGGAGTTTGGATCCATTTCCCGGGCACCTACCTCAGCGCATCGAACCAGCCTCAGCCACGTTTAACATATCCACTTTTTCGTTTGAATTTGCGGCGTTTGAGACACTGGGCATGGTCAAAGTCTGCGATCATTCACATCATAACCATCATTCATCACTAGAGCTGTCACCAAGTGGGCTCCGGCAGTAGTCTGCAGACAGCGACTGGCCGGTCTGGCAGAGCTGCAGCCAGCAGCAGCCGGTGTGGAAGATTGCGCCAGCGGTGGCCGGTACCTACTGCATGAGCCTTAACTGCGAGAGGCGCGCTCGGCAGAGTATAGCTGGCCGCGAGGCGTAAGATTTGTGATGGAAGCGTAAGAAACAAACGTTTCTCAGAACCCTTAAAGCCTCACTCATTCTGAATAGAACATGATTTGGCAATGTGGCATTCCTGAAGCAAATTTTAAAAGTAAGCGCCATTTCCTAGAAATTCAACTTTTCCATCGTATATCAGTGTTTGTATCTGCATGTTTTTCAGGCAGGCTATGTAGTTTTTAAACTAATTTATTCATTGGAACATTATGTGTAATGTCATTTATATATAAACTTGATTTATTCCCTGAAACCTCTCTTAAGCTGTCTAAAAGAGCGAAAATAAATTATCTCAATCGCTGTAAGCCTTCAATCAGGGTGCTGCCCAACCTATGAAACCTAGTTTCTCACATCGGCGTTAGGGTGCAATTAGCGATTTCTTCATTGACTACCCCGATTAAAAAATCCAGTTAGAGGGACGCAGAGTGGCTGGATAAGAGCGTCACTTCTGGTGTCAAATAAACTGCAAATGAAACAAACTTACTGTAAATTGCAACACATGTACACTTAACTCCTTGATTTACAATCAGTTGTCGCAAACACGCAAAAATTGGCTGATGTGGGAGCATCTTCAAAAAGGCTTGGGCGATCTTAGGAATTTGCCAAATATTTGAAAATCTGATGCGAAATTCGAATCAGCGCATCAAAATGCAACCAATTCGATGTGGGGAGCATGACTTGAACATCACGTGCAAAACCGGTCACCCTAACCTTGCATGCCAAGCCATGAAACCTACTGTGCAGCTGATAACACACAAAAAACTCAGTATAGCTCCCCATTAAATCACAACTTTAAAGCCCAGCCAGGCATTAAACGCCAACACAGACAAACTGCAGTCAGGCATTAAACCACCACCACAGGCAAAGTCCCACACAACCCAAACTCAACCCATTTCTAGCATCAAAGCCCACCTCCCTATGATCGAGGGACGCCCGTCTAACCACGCCCCACTCAGTATACGCCGGCCAGCTGTCACTCACCTGTGCTGTGGCGCGGCACCTGTATTGACGTCTCGACCGTCCTGTTGAGCATCTCACGCACGTAGTTCAGTGCGTCGCGCGTGTTGACGGTCGGGGAGGCCAGCACTGTTGAGCCTGACAGGTTGTTGTTGCTGTGACCTGCGGCGGGGAGGTCAGGTCAGGTCATCAGGTCATGGCTACTCCGATGAACGAGTGGCCGACACCGGTTGGGTGAACGTGCCCTGGTCATGACTCTCATTAGACGTCAGCCCACTGCAGCGCCGCGTCACATTCAACAACTGACACATATTCACGTAGCGTAGCAGCTGCAAGGACTGAAGCTGTACCTACAGACGGCCGGCCTGATCGGTGGCAAGTAATGCTCCCTGGGCTGCACCACGGCTGATACACGTGGTGTTTCCCATCGGAGACGCAACATTCGAAACACATGCAATACGACCAGCCCGTCCCTGTCCCTTGGCAGTAACCCACCGGCCAGCCATCGATCCGTCCTCCTCCGCACCCAGCATTCGATTCTAGTCCCCTTCCGCCATCGCAGCCATTCGATCTCAGTCCCTTCCCACGTCAGCCATTCGATCCCAGTCCCTCTCCGCCACCCGCCATTCGATTCTAGTCCCTCTCCGCCATCCAGCATTCGATTCTAGTCTCTCCTCATCCAGCCATTCGATTCTGTCGCCTCTCCGCCATCCCAGCGCCCCATTGATCCCAGTCCCTCTCCGCCACCCAGCCATTCGATTCTAGTCCCTCTCCGCCATCCAGCCATTCGATTCTAGTCCCTCTCCGCCATCCAGCATTCGATTCTAAGTCCCCTCCGCCATCCCAGCCATTCGATTCTAGTCCCTCTCCGCCATCCAGCCATATCGATTCTAATCCCTCTCCGCCCATCCAGCCATTGAATTCTAAGTCACTCTCCGCCATCTAACCATTCGATTCTAGTCCCTCTCCCCACCCAGCCATTCGATCCAGTCCCTCTCCGCTCTCACCCAGCCAATTCGATCCTAGTCCTCTCCGCCACCAGGCCATTCGATCCAGTTCTCCCGCCACCAGCCATTCGATCCAGTCCCTCTCCGGCCAACCAGCCATTCGATCCAGTCCCTCCCGCCACCCACCGGCCAGGGCTGGACGAGCCACCCGCTGACGTTAGACGAGCCGAAGTGCGCTGACGAGCTGAGTGATCCGTGCAGCGACGCCGGCGGCGGTGGACGGGCCTTCAGCTCCTGCACCTCGCGCTCCAGCTGCTCGTTCCTGCGCTTCGTCTCCTCGTTCTGGCGGAGGATCTCCTGCATGGTCCGCTGCACCTCCTCGTACTTCAGGCGCTGCGCTTCCACTGAGGAGGGGCGGGGGAGGAGGTCAGCACCGGTATCGATATGGGTGATACCGAGGGTCATCGGCCGGGGACCGGCTACAGCAGATTAAGTCAACGTCGATAGGGGACCCGCTCTGCAAGCTGCTCGCATATAACCTCAGTACACCAGCCAACAGACTTAGTCGTTTTAATGTGCACCGAAAAGCAGCGGTCCACTATTTTAACTTCGAAACAGACACGACTCGCCACTTACACAGCCTGTTGTTCTTCTTCCATCTGGCGGCCCTGAGTTCCTCCAGGGAAACCTCTCCGGCGCCGGCGTAAATCTGAAACGAACATGCATACAGACGTAAAATATGATGCATTGCATGTGAAGATGTTGATCAAGCAGCATAACCTGAAGATACCTGTTAAATCGTGTTTTCACGACAGACGGCAAACAGTGAAACAGAGGAGCGAAGGAAGAACAAACTGACAAGGTTCCGTAAAACCATAATCGGACATCGGCGATGTGATCTGATCACGAGACAACAGGCTGTAGCATGGGCGGCCTAACAAGACAGCAGCAGCAGCAGTGTCAACTGCTCCTTATATCAAAGATCGATAACCCATCGCCCCGAGTCACACCACTTCACTCCCCCCTCCCCCCCCCACCCGCCACCGCCTGTCCACAGACGACCACCCCCTGCCCAGCGTGCCAGTCAACAGCAGCTGCCCCCGGCCACTCCCAGGCGCCGCGTCACAACCACTCACCAACTCCTTGCAGTACATCGCCTTGACCTTGTCGTTGGGCGGCTCGAAGTGAGCCACGGGGATGTTGCTGTCGGCGGTGGCGGGAGCGGGGACGGCGCGGGCGGCCAACGCTCCCGGCTTGACCGTGATCGGGCTGCCGTGCGCCGCGCCCGACCCGCGGTCCTCGTACACTGCCGGGTCAGATCAGGTCAGGTCAGGTCAGGTCAGGTCAAATCTACAGTATGGGCAGTCTCGTTACCAGTCACAGTACCCCCAACTGACACTGTAGAGTGTGTACATCAGTAACACGATTTGCCCTATGATGTACTGACCTACTGCTGTCAGGTGTCAGAACACAAGGAAAGACGGCAGTAGCAGCTATGATTTAGTGTTTGCACCCGTCTTGAATCCGACGAAATATCCAGTCAAAATTAACAGATCTCATCACGGTCATGCACTTATTCGGAAAACACAACACACTAATACAAAAATGGAATACTTAAGGCAACAGTTGCAGATTTTGAACTACGCATGCGCCCATGCGAACATACAGGTGCAACATTTCACCGGTTTCTTTATTATACATTTTAGATAAACTTTATCTTGATCAAATAGACACACGGCTGTTCCCCATTGCCGTGTACGTACCGTTGAAGGTGGGTGAGGCGTTGGCCGCCGGGGCCGGCCGCTTGGACGCCTTCTGCGGCTCTCCCCACGGTCCGGCCTTCCGCACGTTCTCCTTGTGCATGGCGCGCCCGGTCGGCAGCTCGGCCGTGCCGGGAGCGGCGGGGGCGGGGGCGGCCGGCTGCGGCGCGTTCTCGTCGACGAACACATTCAGCCGGTGGTTGTGTCTGGCGTGCTTCGGCGGCGCGGCCACCGTAGGAAGAACGCCGGGCCGGCCGGCCTGCACGTCCCCTACCCGCTGTCGCGGCACCGCGCCGTCAGACGAGCCTGCAGCAGGCGGAGCAGGCGAGGAGACGAGGTCAGGTAGAGTCACAGTCACGATATGAACGTCCTGGCATGGACGCCGTCATCGCATGGACCATCAATCTCGAAAGATGCTCACGGAGAGCTGCTGCAGCGTCTAATCAGTCTGGTAAGTAATTTGTTTGTCTAATTTGTCTTGTATAGTAGAACATATGAAGGCCTATTGTGGTGCTGACATGAGAACAATTCTAGTAAAACCACCAAAGAGTAGCTCCTCTCTATGAGAACATCACCATTCTTCGGAGAGTGCAGAAAATCAAGTAGGTATGAATCAAATCAGCACTATAGGTAGGCAGCATGAACATTTTGCATCACAAACACTAGCCAGAACACATCCTCTTAACACACCCCAATCATCAATCGTCAGTGACTATAGTCAATCGCCAACCGTTCCTCCGCCCTACACCAGTCACCCACCTTTGAGCGCGCCGAGCGCGTGCCGCTCCTCTGCCGCGCTGCGTCCGATCTGCACCGGAGCTGCCGGCAGCCGACCAGCGGCCAGCGCACTGGCCACGCGCGTCTGCAGCTTCCGGCGGGCCTCGGCAAGCTCGTCGGCCGGCTGGGCGCCGAGCCGCTCACCCTCGGCCAGCACCGTGTCGGCCCGCATCATGTTACCTGCCGAGACCGGGACAGACGGGCGGTCAGACGGGCGGGGCGGTCAGACAGTACCGGCAGTGTCGGCCCGCATCATGCTACCTGCAGAAGCAGCGAGAAGGAGGAAACGGACACTTGGTGGCACACAGTTACGTTCGTTAAACATGATAACTGGAAATGTCACACTGAAGCAGACACAATGTTCCAAAATTTGCATACTTACTTGGGTGTAAAAGTTGGAAACTTCGATCCAAAAAGACTGATGAGAGTGGGAATTGTACAAAATGACCAATATTGATTGTTTTGAATATCGAAAGCGATAGTTTCCGTTAAAATCATGTATCACCAATCAATATTGCAATCCATAACTAAGGAATGGAAAATTCAATCATAAAATGGGGAGTGGAAATTTATTCACATTTGGTTGTCATTTCCTACCCAAATCAACACATTTTAGGACAGCACTGCAGAGTACATGAGCTGAGCGGAAACAGCGCACCACTTCAATGGAACGTTCGATGCCCACTGATTTAACAATGGATTCAATAACTGAAGAATACAGTACCTGTGAGCTCGAGCTGGGCGGACCAGGCCCGATAAAACATTGTCAGCTGCGTGCCGATGTGGCGACCAAACATGTTCCTGAAGGTCTCCAGCGTCTGCTGACTGCTGTACGCCTGTTGACGGGAGACAGAGGGAGACCAAGTTATAGTGACGGTGCATCACGGGCGGCCACAGCGAGAGCGAGAGAGCGAAGAACACACCGCCCACATTCCACGTTCCTATTCACCGGGAAATGCGACCAAAACCACCAACCACCACCATCTCACCCACGCCAGCTGTCCAAGGACCACCCAGTTCAGCCTGTATACCCCCCCCGCTCCCCGTACCGCACGTCCACCCTGGCCGCGGACGCCGTCACCGCCAGCCCTGCCCACCTGTTTGATGATGAGCGCCACAAAGCGCGGGTCCTGGTGGTAGCGCGTTTCGGCTGAGAAGCGCTGGATGCACTGCGTCAGCAGGCCGTCCAGGTTGCCCTCGTGTCCGCCGCGCGGACAGTGCTGCTCCATCCAGAGCACGTACTGGTGCCACGGCGCCAGCGGGTCGTCGCCGCTGTATGTGCGGATCTCCAGCTCGAAATTCCTGCGGCGGAGCGGCGACAGATGTCCGGTTAGTAGCGGTACTGGCGTCAGATAGTGACGTTAGCATGCACATACAAACGCGTAGCTCCACATCAACGCACAGATCAGCGATCCACACGGGCACAACAGTAAACACATTATCTACTTCTTACCAAAACATAATACAGCATCCGACTATTTGACAAGCGTCCGCAAAGTGTCCGTCCTGTCTGTCTTTCTGCACCCAATTAAAAAAGTTCATATTCACCAATCACTATGCGCATGAATATTTAAACAGGGCGCTTCTTTCAAGGGAATGGCATTAATCCGTTTCCGAGAGCTGCCTTTCGAGAAAAAAAAATGGGTTAACGGGTGAGATGGTCAACTTCTTTGCAAAGGACGCCATAACTATGCATGACTGGGAAGGGGTGCACGCTGCATAGTGCAGTGTGCACACGGGCACTATTGATGTGGGTACCTGCATCCAGGAAACTCCCGATAATTGGGACATAATGCGATATACTGACCAACAATAGCTCAACATGGATGCATGGTGGGTGGGTGCGTGGATGGGTGGGTGGGGCGGTGTCCGGACACTTTGGCGAATGTCATTTGGACGAATGTTATTTTGACGAATGTCATTTTGGCGAATGCATATTGTCGAAGGACACTTTGACGACATGTCTTTTTGACCGACAATGTTAATATGCCGGATGCTAAATGGCGAATGTACTTTTGTCCGAAATGTTTTTTTTTTGCCAGAATGTAAAACTGTCGAAATGTCTTTTTTTGCGCCAACGATGTGAAAAAGTCGAAATGTCATTTGTCGACATTGAAAAAGTTCGAAATTCTTTTGGGCGAAAGTGTTTTTGACGACATGTGAAGATATGAAATGTGATTTTGACGAAATGTGATTTTGACGACCATGGTGAAAAAGTTCGAGAATGTGTTTTTGCGAAATGTTGTTTTGTCGACATGTGAAAAAGTCGAAATGTCTTTTTGACGAATGTCATTTTGCCGACATGTGAAAAGATAAAATGTCTTTTTGTCGAAATGTTCTTATTGAGAGTTTTACATTTCAATACACGCAACCGGCGTGGACAGCTTCCCCGTCTCCACGCGGAATTCCCGAAAATCTCCGTCGCGGAAAGCAGTCAGAACGCACTTTCCCGTGGAATCCGTGGAATCCCTGGAATCCCCGCGGGAATGACGGTCAAAACGCGGCCTAGGTCGACGGAGACAGTGTGCTAGTCTGTACTGCGCACCGGTCATCATTCAACAAATATATGTGGGAAAACTAATGGGGCGCTAACGATTTACTTGTAATTAAGTACAACATCCATCTACCGGGTATAGCAGGCAGTCTTACCTCGGGCAGCCTCGTCCTCGCAAATTAGCCTCGGCTCGGCCAGTCACAGTTTTAAAGGTACATGTCTATTGCCCAAGGCCGAAGGCAATTTGCGTTCCCAACCAGTTGCGCGACTTGGTTGTCAAGCAAATGTGCGCCGTTTAAGTTCACGCAGGTGTTGCATTTGCATTATGGAGATTCCACAATATATTTTATGCTTGCGCTATCGTAACTTCCTAAACGGAATATTTCATCAACTTAAGCATAATTGACTTAGTAATCACCATCTGACCATGAGCAATTGCTGCGGGGTGCACCAAATGTGATTCGTGATTCGGCAAAAACAAAAATAGAGTACTTAAATTGTCGACAAAAAATAGCATTCGTTAATCGTCGTAAAGGCTTTTCACATGTCAACAATTTTTTTTTTCGGCTAAAAAGCATTACGATCTTTCTACACGTCGACAAAGTAACATTCGGCAAAATTACATTTCGCCTTTTTCGACAAAAGTACAATTCGGCAAAAATACATTTTCGACTTTTCCACATGTCGACAAAAGAATATTTCGGCAAAAAGACATTTCGATCTTTTCACATGTCGGCAAAATGACATTCGTCAAAAAGACGTTTCGACTTTTTTTCACATTCGAAACCACAACATTTCGACAAACACATTTTGACTTTTCACATGTTTCAAAATGACATTTGACAAAATGACATTCGTCAAAATGACATTTGATCTTTTTCAACATGTCGTCAAAATCAATTTTCGGCAAAAAGACATGTCGACTTTTTCACATGTCGTCAAAATGACATTTCGTCAAAATGACATTTTGTCAAGATGACATTTC
Organism: Semibalanus balanoides; assembly: GCA_014673585.1. Lineage (NCBI taxonomy): Eukaryota > Metazoa > Arthropoda > Thecostraca > Balanomorpha > Balanidae > Semibalanus > Semibalanus balanoides. The sequence goes on from VOPJ01010230.1 coordinate 72,706, forward strand.
GTCAAAATGACATTTCGATCTTTTCACATGTCGGCGAAATGACATTCATCAAAAGGACATTTCGACTTTTTCACATGTCGTCAAAATCACATTTCGACTTTTTTCACATGTCGCCAAAAAGACATTTCGACATTTTTACATTCGGCAAAATAACATTTCGACAAAAAACACATTCGCCATTTAGCATTCGGCATATTCACATGTCGTCAAAGTGTCCCTCGACAATATGCATTCGCCAAAATGACATTCGTCAAAATGACATTCGCCAAAGTGTCCTGTAACCGGGTGGGGCCTAGGGGAGGGGTGGGCGATGTGAGGGTGGTGGGGGATGGCGGGGGCACGTGCTCTTCTTTTGGTATGGGTACCACCATCCAGAAGATACCAGCTAATCATTCGAATGTCATGGATGACAAGTGGAAGGGTGTATGAGCGGGTGACTCACGTTCGTGCTTAGTGATCTCCTTTATTTGATAGGGGTCTTCCGTTCCAGAGATTCTTATGTTTATATATAAATATACGCAGAGCTCGGATGGAGATTCCACGGATTTAACGGGTGCATAACGGGTACCATAGATGTAACAAGGGGTATAATGGGTGAGTACCGGCTATAATGGTTTATCACGTGTTCCAGAGACACAACGGGTGCCACAAGTGTATGCCGGGCACTGTAGGGTTTTGACGGGTACCTCCAGTGCATGACGGGTACAAACACGTATTATACTGCATACATACTATAGGTGTGCCACGGGTAGCACGGATTATAAATTCCTAATTGCCTCTCACTGGCTTGTACCATCACTTGACCAGTAATCGACCCGCGAAGCGGAAGGGTTAGCGCTAGTGCTACATCTACAAGATCAAACACACAAACTGTCCACTGCACTCCTTCGGCTACAGCATCAAATCTAAGACAAAATGGCCGTCTGCCAGCGCAGTAACCACTGACGACGGCTGCGGCAACAGTCGGCGGCTGACCTGCGCTCTTCGGCGATCTTCTGCGCCGTCTGCTCGTCGCCCGTCGTTTGCAGGGAGCTGTTGAGCACGTCCACGCGGCGTCCCTGGCGAAGCGGCTGCACATTCTCCTTACTCAGCTCCCAGTCGGCCGCGCCGGCCGCGTCCGTGCCCCACATGGCGACACACTGCTGGGACACAGGGGGACGTTAGGTCAACTGGGAGGTACCAGAACGGCTGCAGGGAAATGTAGCTAAGTAGTGTGGAACAGTGCAAGAGTAAGTGCAGAAGTAAGTTGCAACTTGAATGACAGAAAAAGAGGATGGAGCTGACTATTGAGGTTTACTGGCAAGTGGCAGCACGATTACATGGTTATGTGGCACCAATTAAAATAGGGTGATGGACAGGTGATACATAATCAGGACATAATCAGCTACAAACCTAAATGGTGCCATGAAGTAACGGACAACAGAGGCTGTGGAAAAATGAGACTGCAGGAATCTTAGCACAATTCGCTGAAAATACTGTTGTGACTATCTCTTAGAGTATTAACACGCTTAATCATTTCTCAGCTCAGCCAGCAATATATAGAACATCAGTCACTGATGTTCTATATGTTCTAATGGAAGTTGCCCACCACTGTGGTGGGCAACTTCCGTTACTAACGGAACAACTTTTCCAGTAACGGAGTAGCGATCTCGTTACTTTTCAAAACAGATAACAGACAAATAACATTCGTTACTTTATAATAAAGTCCGTTACTCCGTTAAAATATTAATTTTGTGCTGAGATAATGGGTCGGTGTGAAAAGGAAGGACAAAAATATTGGGAAAAACAGAAGTAGCATACAAAATCGATCTCTTACCGAACGAATCTCATCTTAGGTCATCTGAAGTCAGTGACCTCGGTTGAGCTGTGTAAGAACATGACCCCACTCCACAGTGGACCAGATTATTATGTAAAATGGATACCAGATTTAAAATCAGCGTCACAAAATGCCTAAGAAACTGCCAGAGACCAAAAAGTAATCTCAGGTCATCGGAGGTCAGTGACTTCGGTTGACCTCTGAAATGGTCAACCTAGGTCATGATTCCAGTGAAAACCATAAACGTCAGGTCTGTTAACACCTGCTCATATGTTACAGAACAACAAATACTCGGAAGGTGCGCAAGTTGCAAGTATCGATACAACGGGACGCCAGTTGCGTCTGACACGACTTTGAGCAACATGGCAATTTACAGACTTCGTGTCAAATTGTTATAAAGTGGAGTATTGAACGATTCATCGCAATCGGTTGTTAAATACGAGTTACTCCCCCCCCCAAAAAAAAAAACGAGGATGGGGTAGTGTTCCCTCCCCTTGCACTGGCGAGGGTTACACTATAAAGGCTGAAACGCATCACATTTTGCGTCTCGCAGGCAAATCTCGTGACGCAGCCAATCGTTTCGCGTCTGGGCCGTCTCGCTAGCAAATCTCGTCTCGCACGCAAATCGTGCGGAAAAGTTGAACTAAAGAGCCAACTCTCGCGTGCGATATAGATGTTGCCGCGAGACCCGCGATTCGGGAGCGAAATTTTGCCGCGAGTCCTTTCAATGGGAGTTGCGAGACGCGATTTGCGTGCGAGGGAGCTCTGTGTTTCAGCAACAATCGGAGTAACGGACTAAAGCAACTTCCGTTACATTTGTCGTAAAGTAACGGAGTAGCGAGTAACGGAACTGCTTTACGAGTAACGAGTAACGGAACTACATTTTTTAGTAACGATGCCCACCACTGAACATAATAACGAAACATCTCGTATTTATGCATTGCACATTTCAATGTAAAAGCTTCTTGACGAATAGTGATATTCCTTCCTCTGACTGCTGAATATGAGGTAGATACTGGAAATGTGTTTGGATGACTATTTACTATGCACAAAAGCAATAATCAGACTTATACCGTTCGAAGGGAAAACAGACCAAGAAGTAACACTCATGACAAATTGCAAAAGGGTTGTTCTAAGTTATCGTAAGAAGTATATTGCTTAAAATCATACAAGCATCATGCATGAATAACATCGCAACACCACACAGAACATTGGTAATTTAATGGCATGAAACCATAGTCAGGACAGTATTCAAGCGACATGTATATGATGTATAGCATTTGATCTGCATTAAAGGGACACTGCCCCCTTTCAAAAAGTTATCAAATGTACGCCGTTTGTGGTGCAAAATATGAAGTAATTGCTGCTGAACACCGATTATGACCTTGTTTCTCAAAACATTTATCAATTTCATGAAAAATTGCGTTTTTAATATTTGGCTGATTGACGTCATATAAAGGAATTTTTGGGAAAAATAAAACCTTCACGCTGCCATATGTATGGACCAGTTGTATGGCTAAGTATGCCAAAGGTAAAACAAGTCGACTGTAATCAACATTTAGCAAAGAGAGACTACGACATCGGCTCAGGGCCCCCATTCAAATACATTGGGGACTGGGGTCTCTGTTGACCTCATTGACCTGAGCCAAAAATACCTGAAGTAGATACTTAGCTTCAAATGTTAATTCAAACGCTTTCTGTCTTTCTAGCCACTAAAATGTATTAGTTAGACAGGGCAATTTTTACCCTCAACATGGCGAAGTAGTCTCAGCGACCCACTGGGCGGGTGGGGCGCAGGTTAAAGCAGACACAAATACTAAAAACACAAAGACAAATATGGAAAACATCCATAGGAAATTAAATAGAAATGTGCTTAACCCGCGCACCGACGGGGAGGCGGATATCCCCCCCGAGGGTTTTCAGGAGTAGTGGGGAAACGGCGGCGGCGCGCAGCGCCGCCAAATTTCGCACAGCTGTTTGGGCGTCAATTACTCAGTTTGTGAAAATTATGACCTCCTTACTTTCAAGGTCACGTCATCAGGTCACATTAAATGACCTGACCACAAGTCACGTTTTTGCAAATTTGACATCATGCCAAAGCCACAGTGATTAACCAAATCGTTTGAAACCAAGTGAGTAATAAGGACATATGTATCTACAGTTTGTATATCTCGAAATTTTTACATCGGTAACCTGAGAACATGTCAATTTCGTGACCTCCCATTATAAGTCAATGGGAGAAAATTGAAATGTGCACCAATCGAACAAACCTAGCTAAATCTGGTCAGCTTTCATCAATATCACTATTTTGGAGCGAAGCAGAAGAATACATGTTGCAATTTTCTTCTGTGACCTCTTTGAGGTCAAATCCAATGTGCCCCAAAGGCATATGTTTTGTGTACAATAACTCTTCTTCTACCTGGGGCAGAGCTATAGGGTTTCCATTATTCTGTTTTTCTTATCGATTGTCATCAAGTAATATCAATTTTGACTTGACCTAACATGACCTTGGGTCAGGTCAGTTTTTTTGCCTATCTAGGTCATCAGTTATTATTCGATTCGATGTGCTGTGACGAGAGAAACACGATGACAAAAGCAATGCTCTGGCTTTTATAAATACAAAATTATTAGCAAAAAACTTTTTCCATAAAATTAAGCATTTTGACCCAGGGTCCTAGGATTGCATTAGAGCTTGGGTGCAACTGCAAGTTGGAATATTATAACTAAAAAAAAGGTGAGCATAAAGAGTGGAAAAATTCAACCAAAACCATTATGTTATTTTTGGCTTTATCAATGACCAATAACAAGTTAGATACAGATATACAAATAAAATTACCTTTCCTCATGTCGTCATTAAAAGTTCAAGGCAAAATATTATATTATAAAACATTAGGGTGAATTTTCGGCCACAGGCCATTATCAAACCAATTACAGCAATACAACACTTGGATAAAAATCTAGCTGCCTTCGTCCTCCTACTTTTTCACTCATAAAACTCGTGACATAATGCAAGACAACATCACGCTTAACGCATATGCTTACCGCATCACGCTTAGCCGAAGCAGCTATATTTTACCAAGTGTGTTATATTGCTGTTTAATCGGTTGATAATGGGCAGTGGCCGGGAAAATTCCCCCTAATGTTTTTATAATATAATAGTTTGCCTTGAACTTTTAATTTGACGACACAGGAAAGGTCATTTATTTGTATATTTTACTCATTACCCATGTTCCTCGCACGAGCACTCAATAATGACCAATAACCTGCTCACCATAATTATCTATGCAAATTCTTACCTATCCTATCTTCCAACACAGGCAGTCCTATTCATTACATTCATAAATCAATATCACACTTCAAATTAGTATCCTATACATTTAAAAAAGAAGTGGAAAATTCACAGGAAAATTTGGAAGGAGTGGAAAAATAATGTCCATGGCTATCTTTTTCCACCCAAATATCCCAATGCCAGGACACTGTTTTGACCTATGTTGACCACTGGAGCAACAACTATTGATCATATCTCAAATCTGAGGTCACCACTGCAAAAGAGCATTTCAAGGGCATTTCATTTTTTTCCTAGTTTTTTAGTTACAGAGCTTTTATTCCCCAGATTACGTGAAGCAATGCTCAATTTACTCAAAATATGTGAAAATTTTACCAGTTTTGACCTCTGTTGACATCAATAATTACCTGATCAAAAAATAATCTGTATTTTCTCTAGTACACGTCACGGCCAGCCTAACATTGTTTTCCACTTCTCACTACATTGTATATTTTTTTAGATATCTGGGGGGGGGGGGGAGTTATCTGCCCCGTCGGTTCTAATTTAGCTCAGATCCCCTGTTGGGTGCAAAGTTTAAACATTGTCAAGACATCTCAATCTCAGATGGTTAAGAAATATCAAATGAAATCCTGGTTAAAAGGCGCTAAACCTCACCAAAAGATTAAGCAGGTCAAGCTGCGAGTTCAAGGTGCACAATATATTTATACATATAACAATGACGTAAAATGGCAATAACTTGATTTAATCAAAAAGCAGCAATGACTTTGGTCATTATGAATACAAAATGCGATCTTTATACAGATGAAAACCAACCCATCACAATCCCCGATCAACGATTGTGATCGCCAAACTGCAGAATGTTATGATTTAAATGTTCCTTCAATACCGAACAACGAAAACGAACCTTATAAGATGCAACAAATAATTATAAAAATGTAATTGAGTAGTTAAGCGATCACAACGACACACATGACCCTAAATTGGAACACACCAAAATAACACGTTACACGACCCGTCGGAACAAAAATTACACAATAATCCTGCAAGTGCGCCAAGGCTGGCGGCGTTGTTTTTAAAATAGAGAAGGTCTTATTTGACTAGTTGTACTCATTACTAGTATGATGGGCTCAGATATTAGTACAAACTTCACGAAGCTTTCTCTGAGTAATTATGAAAGTTATCACTTTATAATTGACAATTTGAAATTGTCTTTTGTTCGAACCATTTCCAAAAGTGTTCAGCTTATATTGCATTTTTTTTTTGCATACAATTTGTTATCATTCGTATCAACTTCTTGCATACCCACTTTCATATTATCCTTACTGTAAAATACTGGTTCTTACTCTTAAATATATATTAAAGCATGAAATTTATATCAAGCCTTGAATTTGAGGTCAAAGTGCCAATAATTTGAACATGAGAGTAAGTTCTTGTCCATCTCTTCGAGTTCAAACTGCTTGTTTCCAAAACATGGCGGAGGAGGGATACTCTGTCGGTGACCCTGTTTGGTGCGTATTTTGCAGTATTGGAAGTCGCGAGCCAACTATGATCTCTATATAGCTGGTGTAAAAGGTGTTGATGTATTAGTCAGTTAATTTTTGTTCCAGCTTGTACCATAATTCTGACTATTTTTGTGCTTTAGACAAATGTGGCGTGTGAGTTTCATTATAAATGTAAATTGCTATTTTATGTGTTAGGGTTATTTTTCGTTGTATTATGTTTGTAAAAAAACATGAGTTCCTATTGTAAAATGAATATTTTTTAATCTTACCCTTAAGATACCTTGGGCCATTAGTCTATTCATGTATTACAATTTCTGAGCTTGATAGGGAAAAGTCCAATCTTCAGACTTGTCCTAACCTCAGCTCAGGCTTCATGCTATCACAGTGTAGATGATACTGATGCATGGTGATTTAGTTTTGTTTTTTTACAATTGTTCCCATGAAAAGTGCATTGGGTACAGACCATTCTGATGAAGTGCAAGGATTAATTTTACTGACAATGTCACGGCTCATCATACAGCAAGGGTGTCTGAGAAAAAACAAAACAAAGTGGGGCTCAAGGCCTCTCTCTGTCCTCCTCTTGGCTCTTGCCTACATTTTCTTCAAGGTCAAAAGGCCCACCAAGGCTTGAGAGGTCACCAAGGCCTGGATCCACTTTCACTCAGATAAGGTGTTGTGTTTCATCTTAGCTTTAGATAGAGCCCCTTCTTGACTGATATACTGCGTATGTGGCGCTCTCCCACTTATCCTCCATCCCCTGGTGCGCAAGAGTATTAGAGCTTCTCATAGGCAACGCCAGTAGTATTGGTTTGCTCAATACTAGCTAAGTAGTTATTTTTTGGATGACAAGCTCCTAGACTTAAAATCGTGGCTGGCTATTTATCATTTGTATTCACGTCGCTTGTCTCTTTGGTTTGTGTATTCGGGTATATTAAAGGAGAATCTGTTTCTGCTAATGTGCTTCTTTGGGTTGGCGATAAAATTAGAGCATGCACTGTACGCGGCGCTTGTGGAACCCAAGCTAAAATGGTCGAGAACAAATACTGGAATTCATGTTAGTAGTCTTGTGACTTTATTAGTAGAACCCCATAAATTTGGGCGAGCTCGGATTTCAAGTATATGCTGTCAATCGCTGCGTTTGTTGAGTAGATATGATGGCTTCAGAATGTGAAACTGAACATTCATGAAAGACACAATGCGTGTTAGTCAGTGGTGTATTTATTGAACAATCACACAAGTTGGAGGTATGTGGTGATAGTCAAAATCTATTGATGTCCTACAGATTTAGCACTTACACAATGTTAACTTATCTGAAAAACTGATTGATCCTCTCATAGATTTTCAGATGCTCTTATTTTGCCTTATCTCATTTTAATGTTCTTTCTCATGTAATGTCAATGGTGGTCCTCATTAGTTCGCGCAGGATGGCATCCTGCAGGCATCAATCAATTGATGTCTTCTTGAACGAAACAACATTATCTTACTCTCATATGTAATACAGGCAAGGCTGTGTTTATCCAAAGGAGGAACTCGATCACATTCTATTTATATATTTTATTTTGGTTTTGATGTTCATGATGATATTTTTATTGATAGTAAAATAGATATCTTCGCTCAGTAGATGTTCTTGCACCATTGCCATACCAGGTACCGAGCAGCTATTTGTCCGGAAGGCGTGTCGTGACATGGTCAGGCAGCTTGACATAGCATATTTCGAGGTCCTGACATCTGCCACACGATATCAATAGGCTACTAGGAAGAGTGACTGAAATCACTGCAGTTCTAAGTCGGTGTGAAAGATCTTCACATATGCATCACGCATCGTCTGCATAGCACAGTAGCTGAATAGTGGATGGTCGTTATGTCACAACGCATATTGGTGTAATGTCTGGAATTTTCGAAGTCGCTTGTATGCGTAACGCTGTGCACTAGACCAACAATTGATAGAGTTGTGACCAGAAGTTCTCTGAATTTACTTCGCAATCGTAGTGTGTGAAAAGTCAGAAATATATACTAAATTCTAATCGCTGTTGGAGTATGTCTAGGTTGGTCTTAAGTATAATTAATGGTTTAGTAGATATTGACTTAAAACACACTATATTTTCGCATCAAGAAGTATGAACAACTTGCTTTACATAGCGCACATGGAGAGTTTTGCTGAATGTGTAGATTTACAGTGCCTGCACACAGCGTTGTGCGGGGTGTCGCATCTTCACCAATATGTGGTCTCCCCTTTCCGCATTAAAGGTTGATGCCCTCCATTCGCTCCCAGTTAAAAAATACGCTGATTTGTATATATAGGTACTATTGGTTTGTTTGATGTCTCTTTCTTTCTCTTAACTTTGTTAATAATCTGCATTGTACCAGATCTCTCAGGACCCTAAGGGTGGCCCATGAGCCAGGCACATGGCCAGGATTTCGCCCAGGGGGGCCCATTTCTGATCGTTGAAATGGCCCATTCCCGAGCGTTGGAAGGGTTCATTCTCAAACATTGAAAGGGTCCAGCAGAACAAATGGAAAGGTCTGCTCCCTCCATACTGGCGAGGGGCCCATTTGGCATGGTCATAGGCCCTTCTGACTGCTGACATGTCCAGGGGCCCTTTCGGTCTAGTCAGGGCCAGGGGACCTCTGACCTGCACAGGGGTCTTTTGAACTTCTCAGGGGCCCTTTGGTCTGGCTAGGGGCCTTCCAGACTGCTCAGGGGCCCTTTTGACCTGGTAAGGGACTGCGCTGGCTGCTTTTTCGCCTTACCGACATACTCAGGGGCCCTCCGACCTGCCGAGGGGCCCCTACGACCTGTCAAGGGGCAATCTGTGCTGGCTAGGGGCCCATTTGACGTGTTCAGGGGCCCTCTGACCCGGCCCTACAGGGCATCGAAGTGCTCTTAACTATCTAAAGACCACGCTTCGCGTGGTTCTCAGACTCTTAAAGAGCTCATAATACCGCGCTTCGTGCGGTCTCGTCGGCACTTTTCGGCGCGCGCAGCGCGCCGAAAAAGGCCCACCGGAACTCGAAAAGGGGCCGCCGGGTCTCCAGGGGAGGGGCCGCCTCCGCCCCTGACTGCGTGCCTGCTGCTGACGCTGTGATCTGTTTGTTGTGCTTCCTGCTTAGTTCAGCTCATTATTCATTAAATTGCATTGAAAAATACACCTTTGAATTCTCAGACCTGTCAAAATGCTTATAAATTATGCAAGTTGTTGAAAAAGTTTAAATCACTCACATCATAGTATGTGATTTGCATTGTGCATGAGAGTTCGCCCCATGCAGCTCAGTGGGAGAGCGCTGGACTCCTGACCTATCCTGGTAGTGGCAGCCCGGGTTCGAATCGCTTCGGCGCTCGCTATTTGCTCCTGGCTGGTATGGCCTGCTGCCGGTGGCAGCGGTCGCACTCGAGGTCAGGTGACGTCAGCGAGCGGGGCGGACCGTGTCCAAGTATGTCGGGCACATCAAACTTTCGTCTCTAAATGCTGCCGGCCAACAGGAATTGCGCGATCGGGTGGTGAGGTCAGGACCTGAGGTCAGGTCAGATAGTTCATGTTATCTGTGGCTCAGCCAATCAGATTCGAAATCAGTCGCGCTCCAGCCTATCAGATTCGAAGGTAAACGAAAGCTGCAAGCTAATTGGCTGATTGTATATAGGGGAGAACGGGGCTCGTTCTGTCACGGGCAGTGTTGGATTTTCGGTTTGGGCTCTTGGATTGTAGCATATCTGTTTTGCATAGCTGTAATACATTTGGAAAAATAGTACACAAATGACCATTATTTGGCTCCTCAGACATACGGTCGGTCGTCAGTAGATATTAATTTTTATATAGTGTATAGTGTATATATTTTTTTGCAGCATACCTATTTCTTGTAGCACAACATTTTTGGGATTAAATAAATCCAACAAATGGTCAAAAATCCAACACTGGTCACGGGGCACATTCTGTCAGCGGGGTTTTCTCGTTAACTATCCACCGCAGGTATATTGTTGTTTCGTAACATATGTTTCGTTGTGCTTTCAATGGCCCGGTACTATCAAAACAACAACATGCCTGCGACCAGATTGGTCGAAATTTAACAAGTTTGTTTTTCAACAGAAATCCGATTATTTTTTAAGTGAACAAAATTTTAGTTAGTGGCCATTCAGAGAATTGTAAAGTGACTTTGAATGCTGTCATGGGGCGACATAAATGTCCAGCATATGTATTGTGCTGAGCGTTTTTCTGACCCATTCTTCCAAGTTTTCAGTAAAAAACGAAAATGGGACCAATGCACAGTGTGGCCAAACATCGCAGTTTTAGCCTGAATTTATTCGTAGTGCCTGTCGTTTCGCTGAAAATGATTAACAGAGACTTTAGGCGATAAAACTACTACTAATTTAGGCTTTATGCAACAATTTGGCTCGATTCGTGCGTACTGGCGGATCCAGAACGTGATTGGGGGCTAAAATTTCAAAAAGTTTCAAGAAGAAACAAAATTTTAATAAAAAAAAAAGATTTGAAACTCGTTGGATTTAGCTTCTGTGTACGTTTTTGAAGGTTTTAAGCCAACATGCGGAAGTTTGATTAGATTTCCTTCTACAGTTGAAAATCTGTCAAATTTCGCCGATTTCAGGCGATATGTGGAAGATGCTTAAAGCCTCTGCCATCCCCCCTGATCCGCTAGTTTCGTGCAGGACTTTTGTTTCTTATTGGCGTTAATATAATGGTAATGAATGAAGTAAAATCATATAATTGAAGCTGTGTTTGACGAACCGTTATTAAATAGTAGAAGCTTTTTACTTTGTTTTATCAACCAGAGTTTGGCTAATTTATTTGCCGTTTCTGATTCCCTGCAGTGGGCTGAAAAAAGGAGAACTACATTTCCGGTGTCCCTTATTGTCACCACTCATGACCAACATGACACAACATGACGAAAGATCTTTATCATCGCTCACACGACTCACTACCTGCTCGGGCGCTACTGCTGCTGATACCTCAGCTGCAGTTGTCCAGTTTGTGTAGCAGCTGACGGCCTGCAAGATCGTGTGATACTGGTGGATCAGCTGTGGTTGACTCTGATTCAGGTTGTGAAGTCGGCTGCCAAGCGTAAGCGCAGCGGCGCCCGGCCGGTGTTCCGTTGTTGAGTTTCCACTGCCTTCCGCCCGCGCTCGTCGACTCGCAGCCCCATTCGCGTTCTGACGGCCTCTTATCCGCTACAATTCTGCCATGCATGGGTGTTTCCTTCTCTTGTTTGCCGCCTGGAAGCGCGTACTCAGGTAGAGAGCGAACTCGAGCCTAAATCCAGATGGCAGCGTGCTCAGGCATACCCAGCCAGGGATTAGTTGGTGACGGGGCCGTCCGGCGGCAGCTGCAGGTCGTTAAGTTCTTCAGCGTGGGACTACACATGTTACAACTCACTGCAACCCCCAATGTCTTACACACACCACACACGAAAAAACAATCAAAGCTATTGGTAGCTGATCCATTGTCGTAACAAAAAAGCAAAAAGCGCTCTTTCGTTTTTTTGTAAATTTGTAATCTGACTTTCGTGTACAGGCCCGAGCTTTTTTTGGCGCGGGCCGCCCCAAGCTGGGTCGGTCACGCCAGCCAGGCCGTCCGGCGACCTACTCAGAGCTAGAATGAGGCCGGCGGGGAGGCAGGTTGGGGCAGGCCAACTATTGTTCGCCTTATGCAGAAAAAGTACGCTGAATTCAGTCGTAGTATTTTTTTTATTGATTCCTTATTGATTCTTCCGTTTTGTTTAGATATTTCTTTGTAAAGTACTTTTTCCTGAAAACCGTCATACTGTGAAAGAGGTCTATTTATGTAAATATAATTCCAAATTTACTCACAGAAAACGCATTTTAACAACTTCAACATATTCCTTATGAGTTTCTGCATCTGTTGATGCCTCGTTTTCCCAACTTATTATCCGGGATCACAGCGCCTAGCCGCGTTGAAAACAGGAAACTTTTGTTTCGCTACACAGCGGCGTTTTGAGGAGACTAGTGTGTGTGTGCACTTTGAACATTTATTATAGCCCTAAAACGTTCAAAATAGGCCAGATATGGAACGTCTAACGATACAACTTTGGACATTTTTCCATCCATACGTGGCAATGCGTAGGGCATCAATTCAGAGATCAGTCGTTGTTTGAATAAAATTCAGGCTAAACTGCAATTCGGCCAGCACTGTGCAATGTCGGCGGACTCAGGTTCAGTCACCCAATCTGGGGCAGGCTCTGTCACTGAATCTGTTCATGATTCCTAAGTGCGTTCGCTTATAAATGATCATACAAATTACAAATGATTGTCTGTTTATTTAACAGATATGAATCGCACTACAAGCGTAAACGAAATCGGTGGTGCGGGATTTTTGCCCAGTTTTTCAATTATTCGTGCCCTAAGGCCTTTTCTAAGGAATTTTCACGGGGGGATTTCTACTGGCGGATCTAAGCTTCAAGTTTGGAGGGCAAAAGTTTAACTACGTTTCGTTAGCGAAAAGTTGTTGACCCGGGGTGGGGATGGCGTCGGGTCGTTCCACGAAAGAGTTGTTTAACGGGAGGGGCGTCGGGGCCTCATTGCAAAGTTTATTCTTCACTGGCCGTGGAGACAGTTCAACGCGTTTTTCTTACCGACTGCGGTGGATCTTTGCGTATACGGGGGGGGGGGGGAACCAGTCTTTAACATTATCACCAACATTGCATGCATTTATGCTTTATTATGTTATTTGAAACTCTCAAGGCAAGCTCAATTTAAATGGTTGCGAAATAACCGCTAGGTTGTTATGACGCCTGTAAGGCCCTAACTACCATCATTCTTTAAAAATGGAATATGTAGAACAATCATATTTGTGTGTGCATTTTGGAGGTTCTTTTTTCTCTTCTGACAACTTTTCAGGGTATTTAAAAGCTTGTGGTCCTGTTTACCAAAATAAAATACATCTGTAGACATCTTTGAGCTTGTCGCAAATGCATTATGCTTGTTTTATCACTGTAAAATTGTTTTACACAGGCAAAATATTTCCATGAATTGCTGACATTGGGATTGTTTTGTTTTTCTGAAGGTGTTTTGGTGACACACAAGTAATGTGTCTGATGTGTCTATTTTTACAGGGCCAAATTGAAGGGCTTCTCTCCATGGCCTGGAAAAGTGAGTATGCTTCTAACATATTTGTTTGTGTTCAATGTTTGACACCTCAAATGTTCTCAGTTGTGCAATTGTTAGATATTCTTGCCATTCAGGTATGTTTTACTTATATTAATACATATTTTTAACCCTCGTCCTGCAGGAACCTTTTCTCACCTTCGCCCTACGGGGGATCCTAAAAAGACACCCTTGTTAACTTCCAAACCAAACAACATAGAGCAATGCGGTATGTTGCTTGTCACGAGAGAAAACTAACAGTCTGCGATTTGTAGGTTTTAGGTTAACGGGTGACCTTCTAGATCAAGTGAATGACATGAGATCGTCACGTCCAAAAATTTAGTATAAGTATAGCGGGTAGTATAACTTCCGGAACGGAAAGAAAGATCGACACCGTAAACGGTAACGTGTTGCTTGTCATAAGGAGAATCTAAAGGCATCCCGATTTGAGTTTTCAGGTCAACTGGTGACTTTTTGGGTCAGGTCAATGGCCTATTGTAGTCTTACATGACTTTGACAAAAAGGTCATATGTCACGATTTAACAGTCGTATACACTTAACATTTGGACAGGAATACCACACAATTTTTATAAACTCAGATACTGAAAAATGTCAAAGCAAGATGCGCTTGAGTGTAAAAAGTTTCAAGGAAACCTCAGGAGGGGGTCATTTTTAGGACGCCCCCCCCTCCCGTAGGGTGAAGGTTAACCCTATTACTGTCGGGTGTGTGTGTGTGGGGGGGGGGAGAATCGCCCCCTTGAGGTTTTTCGCGTGCAGTCCATTAATCATTCAACCTAGAATCTTTATACTTAGTGACTTTCTAACATTTCATTGCGCACCGAATGGTGTTTTTTTCCCGAAAAAATAGGAGGGGTCCAGGACCGTTTTTAGGGGGCATGTTCGGCCGTTTTGACCCAAAACCTTTGCATGGTTAATCACCTGTGGAGAGTTATTTGTTGTAGCAAAGTATTAGCGAAATCAGGCATCGTTAGAGAATTGAATGTTCTTTCAGATGTCAATATTGAAATTGCGAAATTTTGGTTTTTGAAATACAATTTTTTTAACTTATTTTTATTTCAAAAATGATGCAAGTTTTTTACTTTCATGAGGTTTAAAAAATGGAATATATGTAAGAGAAGACTTGCCATAAATATCTGTGAAAATTTCAGAATCGATGTATTAATATGTGATGACCTGAAGTCAGGTCAAAATTTAACCCTCCATTATACATATATATATATATTATACTATATATAATATATATATATATATATATATATATATATGTGTGTGTGTGTGTCATCTTAGACCTTTCCATGGCCAAGATGCAATTTTTAGTCAGTGACCATTTGAAAGGTCATGCAAGGTCACAACACTTTTTTCGTCAATAACTCGTGACAGAATAACCGTAAGACTCGCAACTGGTGCACACACATTTGTCTCACCAAGCCGCATCTTTTCATATGCAACTTGACCGACTTATGTCACCTTGACCTTAACCTGGGGTCAAATTTTGCAATCGACCAAATCGGTATGTTTCGAACCGCAATGACGAGAGAAAGTATCAAAATCATTATTCTAAATGTTTTAGGTAAATAGTTATTCACGAAACAACTTTTGCTAAAAAAAAAAACAGGTTTGTTTACATTTGATGACCTCTGTAGCCAAAACCATTGACCTGAGGTCACTTCTGAGTTCTGATGGCATATTAACATATATTTTGGCAATTATGACCTTTTTATGACGTCATATGACCT
Organism: Semibalanus balanoides; assembly: GCA_014673585.1. NCBI lineage: Eukaryota > Metazoa > Arthropoda > Thecostraca > Balanomorpha > Balanidae > Semibalanus > Semibalanus balanoides. Next base: position 88,178 of record VOPJ01010230.1, read on the forward strand.
TGTAAATATTGAGCCAGGGTCATTAAAATTTAACAAGATGAAGTTCGTGGTAGACGCTACCCACAGACCAAATTCCATGAGTCATTACTCTTATGGCAGCTGAGATCTGAAGGGGGTGGGGCCGAATAAGCTCCCCCCCCCCCGACAGACTCGTATACTTTTCATCCGTCCAGGAATAGGGTTAAGAGTGTTGAATTTCACTTTTGTAAGTTTTATGGAATCGATTTTGTTAAAATATTTCTTCTGAATGCATGTTAGCACTGTGCTAAGTTTGAGAAGATGTAACTTGTCGAATATCCTAGCAGTTGCATCCTGCCTGATGCAACTGCTGTAGAACACCCAACTGAACTCTAAAGGATATGCTGATATTTTCACCTACCTAGCTTATTTGGTGCTCAGATACAGTGGCGTAGGAACTCATTTAAAGTTGTGGGGGGGAACAAAAGGCATTTTGAAGTCGGTTCTCTGCCATGCAACGTCCATAGACGTAAAGACGTAATGTTAAAAATCCGAAAATGTTAGGGGGGCAGTTGCCCTCTCCCCCCCTGCCCCCCGGCTCTTGCGCCTATGCTCAGACATGAATATGTGTATACTTTTATTAATACAATATTGTGGATGCGTAAATACGAAGTCTGAATGGCCGCGCGGGGTGGGAGAATCCCATCACGTGGGGTGTGCGCGTTGTTGGGCAATGTCACGTTCTCGTCTCCGCGGCGGTCAGGCGCCGGTGTCAGATCCTGCGGAGCATATGCGATTGGTCGGGTAATTGTCTCAGGGTGAGTTGTGGTGCTGACGCGGGTCGTGACTCGGGGTGCAGTGTGGAGGACATGGCGTGGTGAGCAGTCTTGGAATTGTGTAATTTTCAGAACTTTTTGGCGTCCAATTCATTTTAATCTTTTCATTTTGTTCTGGAAATTTGCTCTCTTTTCACCTAATCTTACATATATTGTAGTTAAAAATAAAATTGTATTTCCTAACAAGGATTTGATGTCTATTACACTTCAGAAATTTGCACTTTCCATGTAAAATAGTTTTTGAAAAAACGAAAATGTTAGCTATCCTAACAATACAATTTGTCTCTCCACATTGTATGTATATTTTTACTCTTTTGAGATTAGGTCATAATTTGAAACGAAAATCCAGCACTGGTAACTAGGCTACGTGAGACGCAGCGCAGGGGCGGTGGCCGGCGCCGCGTCGTGCACGGTGCAGCTGCGGCTCGCAGTGTAGATGATCAGTGTGCTATGTGAGGCGGAGATACGTGAGATGAGTCTGCGTCAGCTTAGGGCCGGCGCGGCCGCGGCTCGCGTAGTCAGTCGGGCGCAGAGAGGTGGTGACGTGTGATGTTCAAGGCTCACTAATAAGAGCTTACCAAGTATTTGTGTTTGGACACTACATAGTAAACCAATTTATTTCGCAACCTCAGTCACATTCCTCATGACATCACTATCGATGGTATTCTCAGAATCGATAAATAGCTATTGATGCAGTTATTGGAACCATAGCTGCTGGTTGCACACCGGTAGCGCGTGGCAGGGGAGACTCCTGGGCGCCTAGTCCTGTGACAATGTCTATCAGTATCTATCGGGTCAGCCGGCCACCAGCAGCCTTTCTTCAGTGGGGCATTTGCATAAACTGCAGCTATCGAACTGCGGGAGTGCTTACATATGGAATGTGGTACCTTGTTGAATGAAAGTCGAGAATGCACTTGGATTACTGATCATGAGTTATTGAAACCTGGGGCCTGCTGCCAGGCCTGAGACGGTTAGGTAGACTAGCTATTATTGCAAAGCCCGCTCTGTATTTTGCCATGTCAAACCTAGGTTAGCATTGCAACATATTGCTAATAATCGTACTTATTTGACTTTTTTGTTTTTCAGATTGCAGTGGCACCAGATCATTTAAAAACCCCATCTAAGAAGAAAGGTTTTTGTGTATATTTCTTTGGAACTGAGAACTAGTAAGTATTTCTGTGTTATGTCTGGTTGTGGTAATATTTGTTATTGTGTGATTTGTATTTTCTTCATGGTACTCAGTCTCAGAATATTGACTTGTTTTGGGTGTTTTAGGACCTTTATTATATGACGTCTGCTTCATAGGCTCACCTGTTTTCCTGAGGAAACTTCGCCGTCACTTTTTGCCAGAGGTTTCTATTATTTTCGTTGTAACATGTTGCCGTGAATCAGGTGCTAGTCGTCAATCCAGGGCTAACCAGTGGCCCCTTTCTACTGTTTCAGTGCATTCATCGAGACACAATTCATCAAACCATTCATCCAACATCGAGAAAAACTCACCAAAGCTAATAAGTCAAATCAATTCAAGGAGGCATTGTCTGTGATCGATGAGTACCTCAGGAAGAGAGAACTCGGCATTGTAAGTACTTGTTCTATGCATGAAACTCTTTATCTTTGCATTACTATCCCAGATATAAATCACGTAGGTATCTGTTTGTGGATCACCCCGACTGCACCTTGTGATGAATACCTGTCGCATTGTTTGCATCTTCATCTTCAGCTACGCGATTCCGATGTTACGCGAGATCGCATTGCACCATTTTCATTTGTATCAAGGTTATTTGCTCAAAACGATGAACATTGCCAATTGAACATTGCCAACTGTTTTCTCCATAGCATCGCACTGCGCATCGGCATGTTACAACCAGTAAAGCGCCGTAGTTGGCGATGAACGAGCGAGCACGAAGAAAATGTATGATGAATTTCAACTTCGAATCGGGCAAGTAACTTTCTGAGATACAAGAAAAATGGTGCGCACGTGCAGAGGCAACTCCACCCCTTGATTTTGTGGGAAAGTGACGGTGGCTGATAGGGCATTCCTAACCACACCACCAAATTTGAACGCAATCGGCTCAGCCATTCCTGAGATATTATAATCACGGGGTGTGCTACGTGCGCACGTGCAGAGCCACCCCACCCCTGTTTTGTGGAAAGGTGGCGGCTGTGCGGTCCCTAACCACTCTCCAAATTCTAACGCAATCGGTTCAGCCGTTCCTGAGGTATAACATAGGGGTGTGCACGTGCGCACGTGCAGAGGCACCCTAACCTTGACTTGTGGAAAAGCGGCGGCTGAAGAGTCCCTTACCACACGTGAGGCACACACCAAATTGGAACACAATCGGTTTAGCCGTTCCTGAGATATAGAATAGGGGTGTGAACGTGCGCACGTGCAGAGGCACCCCACCCCTGATTAAAGGAAAAGTGACGGCTGAGGGGTCTCTAACGACACACCAAATTCGAACACAATCAGCCCAGCCTTTGCAGAGTTTTTGCGACAAAACGCCTTTAAACACGCGGCACGCGTCACGTGCAGTAGTAGGCACCCACATGAGTGGGCACTGGTAACAAACAGGATATGTTGGATGGGGTTACTCAGCAAAGAAGCCCGTTTGTCAATCGGACGTGCGGTTGCAATGATATGAGCTCAAAAGCGTCGCCACGGGTTGGGTCGGGTCGCTCATTAACATATTTTTCCTATATACCACGTAAAGACGAGCGAGCGCCTCGCGCTCGCTCGTAATCATATATTAATTTAGCTAATAACAACAACCTCTGCGTTCCATTTCAGGAGGAGGAGGAGGAGGATGACAGTCCAGAGGGGAACGGCGAGGAGGCGTCGGCCGACTCGCCGAAACCCGAGGAGAAGGCTGACGAAGAGCCCGCGTCGGACGACAAGAAACCTGTCAAGGCCAGCAAACCGAGCAGCAAGTCCAGCAAATCCAGCAGTAAGACAACCAATAAAACGTCCAAGAAGACGGCGCCCGACAAGCCTGGCGCCGAAAACGCCAAGAAACGGAAACCCAAAGAGCCGAAGGTGAGCGGGGGGGGGGGAGTGACTAGTGACTTCTCAGGTTTGTCCAGGGGCAGAGTTGAGGGGAGCGGAGATAATGCTGGCTAGAGTCTCGTTAATGTGATTTGACATGGTGTTAACGTTACTTTGCGTAAATCATGCATCCCTTAGGCGGTGCACGAAAGATCCGTCATTTTGTACACCTCTTAAACCCTGACCTGTATGCCTGATTTTGTCGCGTAGCTCTCAATTCGTCAATCTGTTGATCGCAGTCGGTATCTATTCAGTGCTCCACCACATTACCCTAATCCTCACTAGATCCCCAAACCTGGATCTATAATCTACTTATTCACAGACAAAGAGAAATGGTGCTACTATTATCGGTATATTAGGCGGGATTTATATAGACTTGCGCTTTATAGAAGACATATATTTCTGATAATGTCCCATGCCGCTGTCGTTTTATTCAAGATTTTCAGGACTGAGTGTATATGCCTTGAGAATATTCTCAAAGATTTCCAGGAACTGGCTGGACGCCAAAATGTAGGATAGGCTTCCAGTTCAGGCTACTAGAAGTACTGCATCTATCGATTTTATATGTCGCTTAGCATTAGCTAACCCACCGTCACATAGCCATTTCGACCAATTAACTTGTTCTATGTGCGCTCGCATGATAGCAGCAAGTTCCGAAAACGAGCTTACATATATTGTCTGTCTCCCTCTACTTACTACTCACAACGTTTCGATGTCCAAATTTGTTACTGAAAGATAGATAATAATTAGAGTCACGATTATACTGTATTCATATACAATAAAGTTCACAAGTAGGTAACATTACAACATCCGTACACCACTGACGTCTAATATCTCTGCAGTGATCTGTGCATCCCCGTAATGCTGTATATACTAAGCCTCATTAGGTGCGTCTGGATATTGACATTCAAAACCTCCGTCTGAGGCACGTTACGCTTGTGGTCATGAGTCCGTCTCATTAGATAGGTATCATGACTCGACGACAAACAGCAAAGTCCACGCGATAATCATATCATAGTGAACATAGAACAACGTTAAGGTGCTTGCAAGTAGTGAATTACCGCATAGTAATGCACACCTCAAACCAATAGCTATCATCACCGCCTAAGACATTATTACCCTACTTTCTGAACATTACATAACAGTCAGTCACACCTACCCTTTAGCATGCTACCACAACACATCCTCACCTCCTATTCCCATGAGCTGACTTTCCACATGTAGATATTGACTGGTTTCTCAGGAGAAAGAAGCGGAGTCTTGAAGCGCGTGTGGCGTTCCGACGCACTGCTGCTCATCCGTAATCCACCGTCTAGCGGACGACGCCATTCGAAGCGCGACCGCAGACGCAGAAAGAGAGCGCACTCACTTTCTACTCTTGCTGAGCCACACACTGCAGTCACTAGAGGCGACACGCCGGCACCAAACGGGTCGCCTCGCTGCTTGACCGCGCCAGACCCTCGTCTGATGAGCTCTCGGTGAACAGGCGCGCTGGGGAGTACAGGGATAGCACACGATATATATGTATCACAAGGTGTCCAGTATATCTCATTTGGGGCTGGGCTAGTTCGGATGTGCAGGCAGAAATTGACACATAATTAATCCATAGCAGTAGTCGGCATGAAATTATAGTATGAACATGAGAAGCGATAACTTGATAACTTGTTTGAGGTATAATAGCAGTAGTTTTTAATTAAATCAATGTATTTCATCATATCCTTAATCTTTTCCACGCAATCAATAGTAAGCACACAGAAACAAAACAGTCAAACTAAGCACATACTATAACAGATGGACACTTATTGAGACTTAGGATAATAAAATAAATATTAAACACCTTTCTAACAAATTGGGAGGAGAAATCGACTTGATGCATAGAATATATGCACTCAACCACTATAATGATGTCATCTTCCCACCCAATAATACGATAGGAGTAGGGGAACACTGCGACCCTACCGGGTTCCTGAACTTGAAGGTGTCTGAAGATAAGGCTTGAGCTGCACTGAGAAGTTTCAGAATCGCAGGCTGGACATCAGAGCAGAGCCGCCTGTATAGCGAGCGTTGATTACTCAGAAGGGCTGCAACAGCCACTCAGCCCGATTCAACCGCTAGACCCGGCCGTCGTGACATCCTGGAATGGCGTTGGATACGACGTGAAAAGGTATGCCATGAGTCGTTTGTGGAGGTTGACCATTCTCAAACATTGATACCTCGGCGCATATAGTGGAGACCTTGCGATTGTCGGTTAGCGGCCCCTAGAGCACGCAAATCATCTTTCATCAAATCAATGTTCGCGGACTACCTTGCGATCAGCTGAAAACCTCGTCGAGCAAAATACCGCAGCGGCTATTTCTCAAGTCTGTCTGCATAGGCGGATCCAGAACGGGTGATTTTGTCGGTTTTGGGGGGGGGGGGCGAATCCCCAAAAGTATCGCACAATTCTGAAAACTCATCGTATTTCGCTTGCTTATGTATCAGTAACTGATTTAAAACATACTTTTCTTAGTAAAAGTTGTTAAGTTATACGACAATTTCAGGAAATGTGTCAAATTTGCGCCGATTTTGGGTGGTTTGGGGGGGGCATGGCCCCCCCGCGCCCTCGGGGAATCTCGCCCAGTAGTCGCCCTGTCATTCGCGTTTGCCCTCCACCTCAGCACCGTGAGACCTGTTCCAACACTGTTACCGCCCTGTGACATCCTACGGTACAAAACCGTAAAACCGTACCGTTGCACCCCCAACCTTCCCCCCGGCCCACTGCCCCACATCCGTTCAACCCATGTATACGTCGCGGCACCCTTTGCCCGCCCTCAGGAACGCGGAAACTCCGCCGCTGGTATTCGTAGGATTGCCAGGTGTCGCGGCATCTTGAAACAGAGAGACATCACGCCGTCAGAGCTGCGCTTCGGCGTGCTCCGGCCTGGCGTTCTCATGGGCTTCTCGCATCGAAGTTCAAGAACCTACTCACAATTCTCAAGTACCCAAAGGTGCACTATCATGGAACCTAAGCTCCTCAGAGCAAGGTGGGTCTCTGTCTGACGCGCGCATCGGCTGAGATGTTATGCTACGGACATGGTGGGTGCCACGCCACCGGAACTGGGGTACGCGTTCGTGCAGTGATTTGTGTGCACTTTTCATCTGACCGGCATATGCAAAGCTAGTGTGGTTAGCCTGGTGTTGGTATTCCGGCCAGAGGCACCTGCAGGCTCTCGGATACGTGTGGGTGCGGAGCGGTAGGGCTGGAGCAGATATGGCTGGGAGATAGTTGTGATATGGATTGATACACGCTATATGCGCCGTGTGAACGTATCTTCACTGAGACTGTTGCTCACTGGTTGGTCGGACTGTGGCGCATAATTTTCCGTGTAACATGCAGTTATTGTACACAAAGTTTGCGTCGTGGATGATCATGGCTAGTTACGATGACCACATTTGATGCTTGTAGTCATAGATGGTTAAGAGATTCGAGTCGATTTGGCGAGTCTTTTGTTCGCAGCGCACAGCTAGTGGTAATAGATATCTGAGTAATCAAGACCTCATCGGTTCACAGTGTTAAAATGATATATGCGTTATGAATGGATAATAATGCACACTTTGATTAACATTAGATTCGTATTAGGACTCGAGATATGCGCGTGAGTTGTCACTGTTGTAGTATCTGAAGAAAACTTAAAATTACTGATCATTGTTTCCTTTCCAAATGCGCACCTAGCTTTGCCATTATAGAGCCACTTGTCGAACGTCAAACACGTCGAGCGTCTCAAAATGTCAGAATAGTCTAGAACTAGCCAAACATAAATATTTTTAACAGACATGCTACAGAATTGGTCGCTATATCGTCATACAGAATTTTCTTCATTCGGCTCGATTGTACCAGAAGGTATATGCTCCAGTCTATCTGCTGCCATAAAGAGCCACTCGTGATACAGTGGGAAGAGTAATTCACGACTGATCGCATAGCCCTACTCTGACATAGATCATGCCGTTGACCTGTCCGCACCCGGTCCGCACACCGTGTATAGTTCGAGAACTGTTCATATTGAAATGAAGATGATCACAATTGACGTATATTCTTGGATTATATCAACTCGATCCTCAATTCTGAACGATATTGCAGACACGGCGCGAATAAGGCCCAACTGTTGAAGGACGCGCCGAAACGGGTAGTCTGCAATATTCTTACCGAACACTAAGTAAGCTATTTATATGCCTCCAGTTATTCTTATTACTTACTAATTTCACTAATTGACAACATGGCAAATTCCCATCTATGCTGTCTGATATATGTTGTAAATATAATATATTTGTCCAAATTGCTGAACGCGGGAAAATATCCGAGCAATGGAAAAATCACCCATATTACACTGACGTCCGAGATTAAAAAAATGTGTTTGATGGGTGGCTGTCAGTAGTTTGCATGCGATACATCACAAATATAAAGACAGTTTTAGCATGCTGTGGCGAAGAATCAGGTTTTACACAAACATTGGCCATATAACTTTGTGAATTTCATTGGATTCAATTATAAAATAATTAGGTCAGACAAAGGTCCTTCAAAGGGCCAAACTGTTGATGGGTGTCCCGTACCGGTAGCTGCAATATTCTCCGCAATAGAAGCATGAGTCATGAAACATCTGAAAAGGCTAGGGGACGTTCGAGTGTTGGACCCATTCTAGTGTGAATATATGTTGTAAATAAATATCTTTGTCAATTGTAAACCGATTTCCAATTAAAAATCATCCTTAGATGCTTCGTGAGATGAAAAATGTGCTGATGGGTGGCTGGTCAGTGTTCATACTTACTTACTTATACTTATATAGTACGGAATTAAGAAGGCCACTTGGCCTCACGGATCCGGAAAATTATGAGCTTCTTCACGCTAAGATTCTCTTCTTCTAGTAGTTACTATTGTGGATAGTCGATCAATCTCAATCATACCAAACAATTATCTCGCTTTCCATGCACATGAAATCCTTAAGACCTTTACCCCGAAGACGATTGGAAAACGTCGTCACTGCGGAGTGGTGCGTTCGAGTATACACCGAAGGGCGAGCAGCCGGCGTTCTCATCTCGTTTGCTTACGATCACACGCTGAAGGCGTTCCAGTCGGAACTCTGAAACTGCCTAGGCTTCAGCAGTCTTCAACACATGGTGGCCCTCAGTAAAGTACTAGAAAGTTAAAGCAGTCGGAAAAGAACTTCTGTACGCATCACGTTTCTACTCACATCGTACCTTTGACATCAATTCGTCCATTTGTTGTATGTCATCGGTTCGAGCGATACATCAACAATACTAAGTACATGTTTTGTATTAGTTTATTAATAGGACGAGCCTCATGTTTTTCCAAACTATGAAACACCAATTTGTGCACCATATACTTTTTGTGAAACTTTACTGGGATTTTTACATTATTGAAAATAATGAGCATGCCGATGGGCTCAAAAGAGACACATTCTTGTTGCTATTCGATGATAAAAACCAGAGTAGCTGGTCAATATGGTCTTCGAGCGATTAAAGCCATAAATGCATTAGTAACTAAAATCTCAAATGAGGATTTCATCTATGGCAAATCAAAACACAATGGACAATCTTCATTTGGTGTGGGATATATTCTTTAATACTATCATTTTGTCCAATTTGTTAGTCCCTAAGATTTCCAAGGGATAAAAAGAAATACTAAAAGTATGCTCTAGAACTAGACCTGGTGTTCACATTAATCCATTTTTTATATCGCGTCTATTATTCGCGATCTCGGAACCCGCGACGCGACAGCACAAGCTTCGTTTACGTTTTTACTATCTGATTCAAGAGCGACTTTCTCTTGCTCGAGAGCGTTGCCTCACTTATGTTGACGTCACAACTCGTTGGGGTGACAAGCACAAGACTGTTGAAGACCGGGTACTTAGTGTTCAATATAAGTACCTAATTTATCAAAATGTACGGAGCACAAATTAACTGACCTTTTTCGCTACAAAATGAATGCTAGGAACCGAGTAAATGCTACGGCATTCTTCATACCACATTCCTCATACCGGGTTCCAAGGTGCTAATATTACCTTCCTCAAAGTGGAAATGCGCGTTCGAATCGCTGTATTCCAGAATATGAACCATATTTTGTAGTCGCTGTGGATGTGACTCCCGATTTCCAGGAGTCACAGATCTACCAAAATCCAGTTATGCAAGTTCATACACTTTTTCGAGATAACATTGTTTACCAAAAATTTGTACCTTGAGGTGGTCTAACTACAGTAAAGCGCTGTATAGCTTAGTGACTTTGAATAAAACAGGCTGGAGCGAGTCGCGAATAGCGAATGTACTGGGAAAATAAGAGCCTTATAATCTCGAGACGACGGATAGTAGTTTCTGTAAATTACAAAAAACCAGGGTTGCCACGTGCAAGGCACCATCCCTGATTCTTTCTTGGTGGAAAGTGGTGGCGTCTACCAAAGCCCCTACACCACTACACACACCATTATATTGACACTAACAATAGTGCGTCCCCAATCGGCATTCAGAAATCCACCGCCTTTCCCGAGATATATATATAGCGGTAGGGTGCACGTGCGAACACGTCTGCCTGGAGCACGCCATCAAGCCACACACCCTGACACTTGTGGAAAGGCGGCGGCTGAAGGACCTACAAAAACTGCAACCACGCAAAATTGTACCGAACTACAACTGCGGTTCAAGCCCGCAATCCTGAGATACCAATGAGAATAGAGGAGGCGTTGCGCGCTACGTGCAGTCACACACCCCCTGATTGGGTGAAGGAAAGTGGCGGGAACTGAGAAAGTCAATAACCCACCCAAAGGTACCATCTGCGCACAAAGTCCGCGGCTGGCGCCAGCCTAGTGCGAGTTTTATTTTTTTCGAGAAGAAAAAATACAAACCACCAACTATTAATCCACCACCTCACCTGCACGCAAAACCAACGACGCATGGTACTAGGAGAAAAAGTGACTCGACACCAATGAAAGATAACCGACACTGGTCTCAAACAGGGATAAGAGTTTGAATGGGGCTTAGACTACGTCAGGGCAAGAAGACCAGACCCAGCTTGTCAAAGGTCAGGTACACGTGTCGCCCGGGTGCCAATAAGATTCTCAAAAAGCTTTTTCGTTTAAAGCGCTCGCCTCGCGCGCGCGAGGGAGCCGAGCTCATTTCACTCCCACAAACACCCGATCTCTTTTCCCATAAATAGCTTCCACGAGAAATGACGAGCGAGGCGCGCTCGCACTCGTTAAATAAACGCCCATGGTATCAATCATCCAAATGGACGTCATGCCACCGTTACTGAATACTTAGGGAGACATATGTCTCGTCAAAAAAAATAGAGAGAGTTGAGCGTGGCCTTATTTTGCAATTTGGGTTGGTGTATCAGGTTCATAGCTTTGGTTCTCCTCATTGTGCCGCTGTTCTGTTTTTTCCGTAATATCTACGGGCATGCTTTCTTTTTAGTATCCTTGCGGAATTCGGAGTTTTGTGGTGCAAATATATTGTCGGAATACGATGTTCTCTATTTTTAGAGACTAGAACTAAAGTAGCCAAAATTGGAAAAATCTGGCATATCTATTTTTGTAGAGAATGTCATTTACGTTCTTTTGACGTCTTTCGTTTGCAATTTGCTTCAAAACTCGATTTTCTACGATTTGTCAAACGTTTATATTTTTCGACCAAAAATGGCATGACATGACGTCATTAAAACGTCATTATCTCCCAAAAAACAGTATCATTTTCAGTGAAATTTCGTAAGAAGACGCATAATTGATACAGCATAAGGTATGTCAGAATTTGACGTCGCTATCTGTCATAGTTTTCAAGTAAATTGACCTTAGTTGTCGATGCGCCCGAAAACCCCAATAAACAAACAAATAGTTTTCAAGTAATGAGCAAATCCGGGAGGAGAGGTAAATCTCCCCTCCCCCTAGCGCCGCGCGGTTTGATCCATCAGTATCCAATCTTTCTTTGCATTGTTGTGGGCGCACTAAACATATATTACCTCTCATCAACATGGCAGTACAAAACACGGTCACTGATCTACGACGCGGTTCCTGACGCGCGCACGCGCCACTCAGTGGTAATGTATCGCGCGTGGCGGACGGAGCAGACGCGTCACACTTCACCACACGGTCTACTGCACCACACAGCTGCCTCTGTCGGGGGTCTCCGGCGACGCCGCGCTCGCCGTCTCGCCCCGCTCGCGCGCCTCGTCCTCGGCCTGCATCCGGTGCAGGAAGGAGGCCTGCCGCTTCTGCTCCAGGTGGTCGGGGAGGGGGCCGTTCCAGTCGGGCGGCGGACAGGGCCGCGACTCCCACACCGTGTTGGCGCGGTGCGCCGCCAGCCGCGCGTCGCGCCGCGCCCGCTCGCTCTCGACCAGGGCGGCCATCGCCTCCGGGTCGGCCTCGCGCCGCCAGCGGTAACAGTTTTTGACGTCCTCTTTCCACTGGGAGCAGTCGGTCATCTCGCCGTGGATGAAGTACTGGTGGAAGCGGCCCTTGGGTCGGCGGCACTCCTTCAGCTCTGCCTGGAACTGTTCACAGGCGCGCACCAGCCAGGCGTCCACCGGCAGAGAGTCGAAATGGGACACCTCCGTGGCCATGTCCGCCTCGCTCGTCATGGTGACTGAGATCGTCTGCTGCTACTGTTTCCTCAGTCGCCCCGGTCTGCCGGTGTCCACAGTCGGGCCGACGATCTTGGCTGCTCCTTTGCAGCAGGCCGCTTAGACGAACAGAACTGCAAAGGATGTCAACAATATTATGGCATTTTCCATTTGTTATGGAACTTTCAGTTAGCAATGTCAAAAATGTTAGCCTTGGTTATCATGGGTACTCCTAAAAATCAGACTTGTGCTTGATTCCGTTTCAACGGAATCAATTCCGATTTCATGCCAAGCCAGATGGGTCCGATTCCGAATCCAATATATATTTTACTAGGGGAATCGAATCCGATTCCATGGCTCCTAAAAAGCTTGATTACTTATCTGATTCCAATTAAATTCCACTCTACAAAATGCATGAGTGGTCGGACATTTTGTATGCAAATTACTCAAATGACACAAGTAGCAGTGTTAAATTTATTACACAGGTAAATTTGATGTAGCTATTTTTATGTAAAACTTCAAATAATTTGCATGAATTGTGTTAAAGAACTAGCCTGTGCTTCAAAATCATAGCAGTTCAAAAACGTCAAATTGTAATGATAATGAAGGTTCAAAGCAATATCATACGATTTATATATAATCATACCTCTAATCCTATAATCATGATGCATGGACATATTAATGCAAGGCTGCTATTCTGCAATACATATGATACACAAGAAATACATGTATTGAAATGTTGATGATTTGGGCTTAGGGGCGCCTCAACTCCTCAGGTTATGTGGCGCTCATACAATTATTGAAAGATATGATAATATTATGGAATGTATGGTGGTACAATAAGCCAAGATTGTTGAATGTCTTCACCCTAAAAAAGGTAGAATCACTAAGGATGTTTATTGACCATCATAAGGTAAAATTATTTGTATACTTTGCTTCAGCCATGCATGCTGAAAAATCCTTCAGGAAAGCAAAATTATTCATTTTCATTTTACAAAAACAAAACATTAAATGACTTAAAATCGACATTGATTGCTATTATGATTCCATCATTATATGCAATTGATTGATTCCACCTGGTTACAATTCCACCCAAAAGCCAATGGAATTGAATCAAATTCTGATTTAAGCACAAATGGAATCAATTCTGGAATTATATTTGATTCCACTGGAATCAAACAAGTCTGCTAAATATATAATTCAATTATTAATAAAAGGGAATGTTTCACATTAACATAAGATTTGAAGTTGAGATGGCTAAGTTGTTGGAATTCCATTGAAATTAAGTATTGTAGAAGTTAAAACACCCACAGAGGTCTAATCAAAGTAAATTTGAGTTTGGTTTTGACATCTGCAAAAAATAAGGCCCTAGTGTATTAAGGTAGCCTCTTAAGGCCGATGTCGTCATCCCTTTTTATCAAATGTTGATGAAAGTAGACTTGTTTTACATTTGCTTATACATTAGCCATACACTAAGTCATACAATATGCAAGTGTGAAGTTTTTTTTCTATTTCCCAAAAAATTCCTTCAATATACGTCATCAGCCCAAATACTAAAACTTAGTTTTTCCATGAAATTTGAGGCACTGTTTGTGAGAAACAAATGTCAGAAAAATCGTGTTTGGCAGCATTACTTCATATTTTGCACCACAAGCGGCGTTCATTGGACAACTTTCAGAGAAGTGAAACATTCCCTTTAAAGGGGGTATGCCTAATCACATCACCCATTTGAAGTTGTTGATGCTGGTGTATAGAAAACTTATTTTTATCTGAATTTAGCCATTACTTCATTTCTCCAGATTCACTCTAGTTGCTGAGATATTCCAAATTTGCTAAGATCAGTGGAATCACAAAATTATTGGTATTCGCCAGAGAGGCATCTGCTACTAGAACATATTGCGCTTATATGTCCGATGCCTTGGTTTCATGAGTTTGAGCGAATGTCCTCATGTTCTATCACTGAGTGGGCCAGTTTCCAGTTGAATAAATTTATCCCCTGCATTTACACTGTTGTGGCCTTTGATTATCTTGAAAATCTCTATCATGTCACCTCTGCCTCTTCTTTCTTTCAGTGTCGTTAGTTTGAGTTTAGCCAAACGTTCCAAAAAGGTGTTCCCCTGACCGAAATCCTGGATCCGCGCCTGACTTGTCATTCAATGTTGAGGTTTAGGTTAGTGGGCTGTAGTAGACATAATCATGCAACATAATTTCAAATGTTTCCATTGTATATCAATGCAGTTTTTGATTAGGTACTACTCAAAATAAAACTGAAGTGAATGTGAGCTGTAACAGTTTTGGAGCAGACACGGTCGCCTGACTGAAAGGCTAACCTTTTGATCAGTCCATCTTCTGTTAATTCACTCTGGTGAAGCTGATTGCTAGAACTCCTTTATTTCACTTTTGTATTTTCAAAATTGTGGCCTGCCTTTTCACTGTTGAAAAGCGATGCACTTTTCCATTTTCGTTGCACGCCGGTCTTCGTGCGTTACTTACGTATTTTATGCGGCGTCAATGGCGCCGACTTTCTTAGAGCCTAGTGGTGGGCAGTAAGTACTTACAAGTACTTGATGTGGTTATCGGTACAAGTAACTTCGGTACACGAACGTCCGCGCCTCACACCAATGATTAGTGTAAATGGAAGATGCGAATTCTGCCAATTGAATAACATTAATTTTACTCTGCATCGGTTATAAGTTTTCTTGGACAAGAAAACAAGTAACCGAAACAACATATGTTGCTGCTATGAAGTTTCGTCGTGCGCAACACTTATTTTGCTGGAACAGTACTTATTCGCAGTGTCGGCGAAAGGTATTTTTGGAGGGGGCAATGCAACTTCGGGCGCCCCTTCGGTCAAAGCGTCCCCTCCAAAAAAAAAAAAATCGATCGAAATTGTATATCCTTGGATTTAAAGGGAATGTTTCACATTAACATAAGATTTGAGTTGAGATGGCCAAGTTGTTGGATTTCATGAAATTAAGTATTGTAGAAGTTTAAAACACCCACAGAGGTCTAATCGAAAGTAAATTTAGTTTGGTTTTGAACATCTCAAAAATAAGGCCCCAGTGCAGGGGTCCGGCAACCTTTTTTAGGGCGCGGGCCGGATGAGAGATCCTGGAAGGCAGTCGGCGGGCCGGCCGGGGATATCGATACAATTGACGCCAATGACGTGTCACTTTGGGAAATATGACAGCGTATTAATGCATTTTCAAAAGTTGTCTTAACACTGAGATGTTTGCCGTATCCTATGTCCACTGTGGAAATATGTATACCTTTCTTAGACAGACTGCGCCAGCAGGCAAAATCTATCTTAAAAAAGGAACGAAAGCACGTCTCAACTTCATTAGCCGACCAGTGTGCCCCAAAAATATTTGACCTCCGAGGATTAAATTTGTGCCAGCAGGCAAAAGTGAGAATGAAAACATCACGAATGCACACATACTTTTTGGTAAAACTAGTTTTTCGATTTCTGAAGGCACCGCGGCCGGAAAAAATGTAAGTTGCCGATACCAGCCCACGGGCCGGAACGTCAGCCGGTCCGGGCCGGATACTGGCCCGCGGCCGGAGGTTTGCCGACCCCTGCGGCCTAGTGGTATTAGGGTAGCCGCTTAAAAGCCGATGTCGTCATCCTTTTTATCAAATGTTGATGAAGTAGACCTTGTTTTACATTGACTATACATTAGTCAATACACTAGTCATCATATTTGCAGCGTGAAAGGTTTTTCTATTTCCAAAAATTCCTTCATATACGTCAATCCCGCCCGAATACTAAAACGTAGTTTTTCATGAATGAGCACTGTTTGTGAGAAACAAATGTCAGAAATCGTGTTTCGGCAGCAATTAACTTCATCATTTTGCACCACAAACGGCGTAACATTGCGACAACTTCAGAGAAGTTGGAAAACATTCTTTAACGCCGCCATTGGCTGGGGGGGGGGGGGCGAAAACGCCCCCCACTCAGGGATTTTCACAATAGCTTCAGCACCACGAACAGCGCTATCAACGCCAACTTCCGGGTACCTTATCCTACATCATTTTGGGCGTCTTAATGCAAATTTTGAAAAAAATCGTCTAAATTTTTTCGAGCTATATCGAATTAGTGAGTCACTAACACACCCACTTTGGCCGCAAATATCAGCTAACTCTAACAGGCTGTAAATAGACAATTCATGAAGCAAAATGCAATTCAAAACGTCAAAAGATAGAAAATTTGCAAGGGGTAAAAATTGCTATCTCTGATTTTTTTAAAAATTTTGGATTTTGACGCAAAAAAAAAACAAAAAAAAAACAGTTTTTTGGAAAAAATGCACAAAATCACATTTTTTAAAAAATTTCAAAAAAAACCGGAAGATATGTAAGAGAGCCATCCATATGTATATTACCCAAACGCAATTTCAAGCCATATCTCATTTTTGAATCACTGATTGCTTCCCAAGTATAATTAGTGATTACCTCAAT
Organism: Semibalanus balanoides; assembly: GCA_014673585.1. Classification (NCBI taxonomy): domain Eukaryota; kingdom Metazoa; phylum Arthropoda; class Thecostraca; order Balanomorpha; family Balanidae; genus Semibalanus; species Semibalanus balanoides. The sequence goes on from VOPJ01010230.1 coordinate 105,069, forward strand.
GACGTCCACTTTTTGAAAGTACGTTTTGGGGGCTTTATCGACGCAGATACCTATAAAATAAATGGTACTACTGTGTGCTGAGACAAACTGGATTATATTAATGGCATTCTTTTATTTCCATTTTATGTCTTTTTCAAATTTGACGCTTAATGAAGCCTGACGCTTGACCTTATATCGGGTCAGATCTGAAAATAACTGCTATAAATCGAGTTATTTGTGTAGATAACCCATAACACAAATGTGTCGCATGATCTCGTTGCAATTGTGACCTGATATGACCTCACCTTGACCTTGACCTTGCTGACATTTTCACTTTTTGCTTATACGAAGAGATGCACTATACATTGAAAGAGCACTTTGTGCGAATTTTCGTCTCAATATACGCTTTGGATGGGAAGTATGGCCAAAAACTAAAATATTTACCATTTTGGACGCTTTGACCTGACTGTGACGTGACATATGACTTTATTTATCAAATTTCGAGTACGCTTTAGAGTGATCTCGTTGAGAGCTTTCGTTTGCCGTCTTGCGCGTCTCGCTGCGATAATTGGTTCGGGAGATAAGGTGGGGGGGGGAGTTTTTCGCCCCCCCCCCAGCCAATGGCGTTCGGCTGAGACCCCAGCCACAGTGTCCTGAAATTCGCAAATATGAGTGGAAAAACACACACAAATTAACCTTTTTTCACGCGTCACCTGCCATCGAAACGAACGTCACCAGGCGATCGAGCTAAATGGATTAAAGAATCTAAACTCGACAAAAAAACCCTATATTCCTACCTACCTAGGTTGCCATACTACTCGTAACCCATTAGAACGATATGTTTATCCCAATATACCAAGCACTCACACAAACCACACCACAACACACAAGTCTATTGCTTCTTGTTCTTGCCGGGTTATGGGCAGTAGCGGACTAGAGGCCTTGAACATGCCACATTGCACAAACAACCCATGGCGATACAATATAAACAAGACGCCATGCCGGACAAATTTGTTGCGTGTATTTACTGCGGCCAGAGACGTCTGAATATCCAGCTGCATATGAAGCTAATTGAGCAAGCTCAGGTAAACATTCGATAAAAAAAACTTAATTGCGAAAAGACGTCGAAATAATTCGTATTGTCCACTTTTCCAAGTTTAGGACGCTTTTCAACCATCTGAAGAGACCTTAACAGTGGCACAGAAATGGAAATAAGGGTCATTTTCTGCTTGAAAGGCCTTCAATTTACAGTAAAGTTTACGTGATGTAATTTTTAATGTAATTATTTCCCCGAAAACCGTGCCGAAACGCCAGCTACAGCAGCCCAGCGTAAGTTCCGCCGATATATATAATAAATATCAACAAATTTAGACCATTTATTCAATACAAAATTGGATTTTTTCTCATGAAGATGTAATTGCGTCACACTTCTGCCAAGAAAAACCATGAAGAATGTCTCCCATTATTTTGTTAATGAGTATTTTTATGAAAGGACGGTCGATCTCAGCTTGGAAATTGTCAACGAGAAGCCAATTTGGAAACTGAAAAGTCATCATTGAAACCGCAAATTCCTATTCGAAAAATATGGTGGCATTATAATGGTCTCTTAACTTGCTATTTGCTAAAAAAAATTACATCCGGGAGAGCTAACATTGGTTCTCCACGTCAATGTTTGGTGGGTCTTCATTTATCGACGTCCCATTTCCAACTGAAAGTCCAGGATTACGCTCATTGACGTCATATAAAAGACGGTCCTGTAACCCCAGGAAAAGTCTGAGAATGGTTACTAAGTGGAAGCATTTACTATTGCAGTAGTATTTTATACAGACCTTAAGCTTAAGCAATGCTATTTAGCTATAGGTCTGGTCTGAAGAGGGTATGCAGATCGATACCCACAATTTGTGTTGCATCTTTCGTGCTGTTTACTTTGCGTAAGTATTGGAACTTTATATCTTTTGTATCTATCTAGTTTATCATACTAATTAACATATTTTCAAATTATTATCATCCAAATTTTAACCTCAATATCCATCTCCTTCTGGAATAGTGACGTCCTCTGAAAATTAATCACACTCTGGCAAAAAACAATTTCAGGACACTGCCCAGCCAATGCCGGGTTAAGCCACAGTGACAATATTATGACAGTAAAATGACCTTTGGAGCGATGACCGAGCGGGCACGCTCTCAGGGCTTATTTTAACATGTTAACTGAGGGTGGGGGATTTGTCCCACGCTGACGCAGTGCCTTGCAATCCCCTCCCCCCCCCCCCCCAGCCTCAGTGGACGCGAAAATCCCCCGCAGTCGAGGTAATCAAAACGCGGTTGAACTGTCCCGCCGACAGCCAACGCTACCCCCCCCCGGTCAACAACATTTCGCTGACGAAACGGAGCGAAGTTAACTTGAAGTCTAGATCCCCCAGTGGAAATCCCCGCAGTGAACATTTCATAGAGAAGGCCTTGCGTGCTCTGGTACGCTTTTGGCGACACTTTTGACAAGTTCGCATCTCTGCAATCGCACGTTCCACTGACAAGCGGTCTTCTTTGCTGAGCAGCTCCATCCAATTTACACTGTTTGATATCAATGCCGCCTCGTGTGGGTGACTACCACTGCGCGTGCCCCGTGTGGGGTGTTGAAAGTTGTTTTCGGCCAGAGCGCCCCTTCTGGCGGCCAGATCGCCCCCTCAGGCGGTCTGGCCTTCAGGCAGCCAGAGCGCCCCCTCTGGCGGCTAGAGCGCCCTCTGGCGGCCATAGCGCCCTCATCAGGCGGTCAGAGCGCCCCTTCTCAGGCCAGCAGCCCCTGCCAAACACAAGGCGTCAGCGCCCCTCGGCTGAGTTTGGGGCAACTGCCGCCCTCCCCCCCCCCCCCCACCTCCTCTCCCTCTCTCTTCCGCCGCCACTGCATAATCGACATGTTCTGTCGAGTCCAGAAAGTACTGAATTGCTGCACCGGACTTGTATCTCGGCTAAGTTACGGGTCGGCAGCGAACTGCGATCTTTATCGGAACTCAAGCGGCTGCAGCATTGCTGGGTACTTTGAGTCTTGGCTTACATCGTATTGTGTTGATCATGCGAAAGAGCGCCAAACGGTGTGCTTTTTTGAAACCTTATGAAAAAATGATGTGACGTGCATTTGTTGTAATAAATAAGCAAAACTATGTTGCACCATGAGTAACATTTGTAAAAAAATGCAGGCTTTTGTGAGAGCCCCAGGAATGTATAATTTATTGATAGTTTAAATACATGACTGGTTTGGGATATTTATGGTCTCCACTTCTTAGTCTATTTTTGACATTTAAGGGAGACTTCTTTTTGCATATGTTTAATATTTGAGATGTCTGACGGCAACACTGAACAACTAATGTGATCTTGGCCGCCAGCCAACGCATTTCTCCCACACTGTTAACGTCGGACGTGCCTCGTCCATCCGTTTTGCAGTGTGACGACTTTGTGCGGGCCGGCGCCGAGCACGGCCTCACCCCCAGTGACGTCATCAGCGCCGCTGACGTCACATTCTGCTGCGTCTCCGACCCGCAGGTCGCCAAAGATGTGAGTAGTGTTTCGGCGTCCCAAGGGGGTTTGTCGTCATATTGTCTTGTGGTTGGTTCGCATTTGCTGTTGCTTGGTGGGACCTTTGATTGTTTCTGTGTATCCGGCATCGTGTTGGTTCCTTTCTTGTGTGCAGAAATGCTCCCAAATGTTCTAATTTGGCTGGAAACTGACACCCTTTTATGCGTAATATTCCGTCATTCCATTCGATATGTTTTTTTTTTCGGATATCAATGACACACAATGACACCGATGATCCTAACGATCTACCCAGTGACCTGATCGACGCGCCGTCCCCGCCGTTTTCAGATAATATTCGGCAACTGCGGGGTGTTACAGGAGATCACCACCACAAAGGGCTATGTTGAGATGACCGGTATCGACGCCGAGACCTCACAGGACCTGGCCGACGTGAGTTGGACTCGCAGTGGAGGAGCGTGTGTGGAGCTGGCCGACGCGAATGGGACTTTTAGCGGAGGGGACCCTTGGGTGGACTTCGCAGGGCCTGGCCGACGTTCATTTATTTTATTTATTTTATTTATTTTATTTATTTTATTTTATTTTATTTTATTTATTTTATTTATTTTATTTATTTTATTTATTTTATTTATTTTATCTATTTTATCTATTTTAACTATTTTATCTATTTTATCTATTTTATCTATTTTATCTATTTTATCTATTTTATCTATTTTATTTATTTCATTTCATTTATTTTATTTATTTTATTTTATTTTATTTTATTTATTTTATTTATTTTATTTATTTTATTTATTTTATTTATTTTATTTATTTTATTTATTTTTAATTTATTTTTTTATTTAAATTTATTTTATTTATTTTTTTATTTTATTTATTTATTTATTTATTTATTTTTATATTGTTATATTGTATTTATTGTATTTATTTGGTATTTTTGTATTTTATTGTATTTTTATTTTAATTTATTTATTTTATTTTATTTTATTTTTTTATTTATTTTATTTTATTTTTACTTTTTCCATTTATTTTATCTATTTTTAATCTATTTATATTATATTTTATTTATTTTTTTATTCATTTTATTCATTTTATTCATTTTATTCATTTTATTCATTTTATTCATTTTATTCATTTTATTCATTTCATTCATTTGATTCATTTGATTCATTTGATTCATTTTATTTATTTTATTTCTTTATACTTATTTTATTTATTTTTTATTTATTTTTTTTATTTTATTTATTTTATTTATTTTATTTATTTTATTTATTTTATTTATTTTATTTACCTCTCAAGATCGCCGCCATGATGACCCATTGATGGACAAAGTCAAAGTTAACGCAACAACACAAACGAGTGGCGCTCACAGGCACAGCGGAGGGGGACCCGTCCGTGGGTGGACCTCGCAGGGCCTAGTTGACATGAGAGAGGATCGCGGCGGGGGCGGGTGGGGAGAGCCGTGGGTAGCTGTTGGATGAGTTAGACTCGACTGACGGCGCGCCGGACCTGCGGGAGCCAAGCGGAAGAAGTGACGGAAACGGGAAAAGAGTAGCCAACGTTTGTCATGGCTGGATGGTCGCCGTGCCTTGCGAATCGCTTATGTTGGCCCGATATTGGAAGATAACCATATCACTATTTTGTTGCGGCGCCCTAAGCCCCAATCACCATCTCCGAAAGGACAGTACACTTACCACTCAGTTATCACCCGAATGGCTGCTTAGTATGGCGTCATGTTACTGTGTGGGTCTTCGTCGGATGAATTTGCCACATATACCTGTGGGTGGAACTGCCAATTTGTAGCTGGGAGGAAAATCTGTACATTGCGAGTCGATTGTGTGAAATTGTGATGCGACGCGCGACGCGATATGCAATCTGTCTAGTCATGAGGTATTACAATCGGCGTGGAACTTCAGCAGCTGTGCTGGAAGGACATCGGTCGTAATACTTTTCAGCTCTCACTTTTCCTGCAACTTGTGCTTTAAGCGACTCAGGAAATATATGCTCGGATATGAATAAGCTCATTCTGTAGGATGAATTTATGCCGAATGGCTATTTAGTATACACCAGTTGCTATCGATTTGCCCATGATTTGGACGTCGTGTCCCTTGTATGCCCGCAACATTGCCTGATAACTGTGCCTGTAAGTTCTGCTCTGCTCCCAGTAGGACTGAACTTTGTGAACCTCGAAATGATCCCGTACCGTGCCGCCTCCGCATCGCCACTGCCATTGCTGCCGTAGCGTCACTGCACGACCGCCCGACGGGCGTGCAGTGAAGCTGTGGTTGTGTTTCCTCTCACTGGATGTCTCTGCTGCAGGCGATAGGCGCCAAGGGCGGTCGCTACATGGAGGCGCAGGTGCAGGGCAGCAAACAGCAGGCCGAGGAGGGCACGCTGGTGCTGCTGGCCGCCGGCGACCGCTCCCTCTTCGACGACTGCCAGTCCTGCTTCCAGGCGGTCGGCAAAAATTCCTTCTATCTCGGTAAATACGTGTGTTATATGAGCGTCACACAACCTGGACACTAACAGTTGCGGCTACCCCTAAGCCCAAATCATCGCCATCGTCACAGGGACTACTTGGTCTCGGCTGTATGTGGAGGAATGTGTGTGCCGTGTTAAGTTTACATAGCTGTAGTTGAGAGAAGAGGCTCTTAAAGGGAGTGTGCCTACTCACATTGGTCATGGGAAGTTGTTGACACTAGTCTGTAGAACATATTTTTCTGAATTTAGCCATATGCTTCATTCCAGATTCACTTAGTTGCTGAAGATATTCAAAGTCGCCAATACATATTGGAAGTAATTTAATTTATGATTGGTCGCCAGGAGTTTCGGTTCTACTAGACAGCATTGCTCTTAAATAGACGCTAAGCATATTTGTTAGCTTGGCCAATAGCAAACAACTCGTTAGCACTGATACAGCTGGCCGACAGATCCTCGATCACTGTATAACAAACCCATACATTGACATAAAGGTTTTTACGTCTTTAGTGCGCCATTATAGGTAACATCTTCGCTACTCTGTTTATAGTGACGATCGTTTATGAGTTTTGATACAAAGCAAATGCAAAACAGTATATAAGTAAAAATTCAACTAAAGGGGCTCTAGACGTGAATTTTGTCGTAACCAATAATCAAACCATTGACTTCTTACCATAAGAAAAATATATTTGACATTTCAAAAGAGTATGCACACTCCCTTTTATAGTACGCTGTTACTGCTGGTGAGTAGTTGCCAAATGTCGTGACATTCCTGAGAATTACTGCGCCGGTGATATTCTAAGAAGATCAAGTGAACATACTTTTCAAAGTAGCATTCAATGTTTTGCATTTGGGAACCATTGAGAGATCAGAGGTCTAACTTCCAGTCGGTTGACTATTTCATCATTGCTATTGCTTCGACGCCTTTACGGAATTTGAGTACGTACGCCGTTTTAATATTTCCCATGTAAAGCAGTTTTATGTCATTGGCATACACGGGACAATGGGTAGAAATAGCAAATGCCAGGTCGCTCACGAACAGATAGCAATAATAGCGCTGAAATCTGCCCGGCCTGTGGTGTTCGTGAGCCGGCCGGTACCCAGTCAGAGATTGTGTCGAACATCACGACTCTTCACTTACGTCTCCCCAGATCAGTGGTCCCCAGCCCTCCCGACACAATTACCCCTTTTGAGCAGTCAGAGGAGGTCATTACCCTACCCTTCATTTATACCAATTTATCAAGAAAAGCCAAGGCTATAGAACAACAGGTTGTCTCGTTCCTACGTCACCAGCTCTACACTAGATTCTAGGTTTTATACCACATATTTGTATTATACTCCTAGTGCTTCAAAATAAATCAATTATATTCTTACGAAAAACTTAACAATAATGGTGTACTGAATTCGAACATTTGGTACCAATTGCTGTAAAATAGTGAAATAGATACTTAAAGGGAATATAGCAACTTGGGAAAAGTATGTAGAATGATGGAGAAGAATGCCCTGATTACGGTCCTGGCATTCATTTTTGCGAAAAACTCAGAATTTGTTGTTATTTGACAAAATAGTATTGTTTCATGTGACGTCACAACAATCTTGCAGTCACAAAGCGAGTTGTGACGTCACAATGAGATGACATGCTGCTGGTGCCGGCCCGCAGAATGGGTCACGGTGTGAAAGGACTGGCTGGCTCGAGGCTCGCTGCGGCGGTAGGACGTGGGGGCAGCATACGTGAACATGAAGTAATACTGATGAAGGTATCGATACGTCACGGATTTGTGACGTTGAATATATGGGCACATATGAACGGTTTTTTGCGTTTAAACTCAGCAACTAGTCGTTTTGGAAGGAAAAATTCAGATTAGAGTTTCCTCAGTAAACAGCACTTGCTATCTCCAGTAAAACTATGTAGGTGCTATTAAATTCCTTTAATATTATCAACTGAAGAAACACTCCTAAACCAATTTCAGTTTCGATTAGTCTGAGTAACGGTGGTATGCCATGGTAACAAGCTGCCATGGCACCTTCGTTTCTTCCGCGCGCTGATTAGCGTATTCGGCGCATTGTCAAAAGGCGAAATCAGACGCTAATACCCGTCAAAAAAAAAAAAAAATAGCCCCCCCCCTTTGAAAGGTTTGGGGAACCCCTAATTGGAGGCGTGCGGGTTTCATAAACCTGTCTTGAGAAAAAAAATGACTCAATTTTGCCAAAACGACCCCAGATATGAATAGGCAAGGCCTTAGGCATCACATTTGAGTATTATCTTCTGAACGAATTATTTTAAAAATGTTTGAAATTGCGACCCGCCGAATACCACCTGTTTTCCCATAGGGCCATAGGCTAACATGTTAAAGCCTGCTCGCTGTAGAAGTGGTGACGACACAGTTCAAGTGTTGCCAGGCAAATTGAGGGGGGCTGAGAAAAGCATAGTTTTCCAATATTGTGGTTGCACAATGCACATGTTTTCACACTGCCATTGGATCGTCGCAACTTGCAATACAAACAAAGACTGAGAGTGCACATGTATTTATTCCTTTTTTCACCATTTGCTCAATGCTGGGCTTTGTTGCCGACAAGGCGCACCAAAAAAGTTGTATTGTTAGCCGAGGGCTGGATCAAAGCTGTCTTGGCGTAACATTTATGGTTCAACTTCACAGGCCTTTGCGACCCCCGCAGAATGGCTGCGATACTCCAAATGGGGTCATGACCCACCGTTTGGGAACCTATGCCCCAGATAATCTCCGTAGGGTGGGTCCGTCAATTCCATGTGTACTGTGTAGTACTGCTACAGTCAGTGGTTGACGCTCTGAAAATCGGTTTGAATAGCGACCGCCTGATCCAGCTTTTTAGTCCTTCACCTGTGCGATATATTTTCCACCTGATCCTGCTTTATAGTCTTTCACTTGTGCGAGACGTGCAAGGTTTGCCTTGTTAATGTGAGCAAAGGTATGAAGAGATATTCTGCTGATACATTTGATCGCTTGTAGTTTTCGTAAATTATTTGGCTTGCATAGGCATGGGGAAACGGTAGGATAGTTTCCGGATTTTTGTCCTGATTAATTATTTATAACATGGGTGGAACTTTGGCTCCACTTCCAGCCTATGTTTTGGGAAGATTCACAGTTTTATGAACATTTTGTGAAGCACATATAGATATACGGTATCGCTAACTCTTTCGTTGCTGAAAACGGCGGAGGTTGATCATTCCACCGTCCTTTGTCGCCCATTTATTTTTAAGTCAGTCGACCCATGCTTCCGGTAACGCGAGCTGAAATTAATTTAGAGAATGTATGATACATAAGCTTTGAAATAAGCATTAACATGAATTTACGGAATGTCTGTTGGATAACCTTCGAAATATAGCTTTCGAGGTTCTTTAACTTCGCAAAGTCAAGCTTATTGACATAATTCCACACAATGGCCGAGATGGCAAGACAGCCTTTCCACCCTAATGTAATTAGATCATACAACTGATCTTCTGTTTACCTCCGTTGTCTAGGCTTCGCTAAGCTGAAAGGATTACAGCCTTCAACATCGCCCTGTAATGCCGCGGGCTGTATGCACATTGTGCCGTGCGGGAGTAACGACGGACTACTGAGACGTCACCAGTGGTTATATCTGTACCAGCGTCGGGAGGACTATCCTCCGCTGGCCGGCAGTCGGCAAATCGAACAAGTCCGTGTTTACGTAACACGCCAACATGGAGATACATCGACGGGGATTTCAGAACACTGCTGCTTCCCACTCAGTTCAGGTCGTGTTCTCGCTAATCTTAGAGGACTACTCGTCTCTTTCGTCGCTCATCAGGAGCTGGCGAGGGTGTGTAGGTGGACGGGAGGGGATGGCTCGTGGCTGTCGCTCATCAG